>VDFB02015599.1:0-41953 GCA_007258455.2 Sequoia sempervirens | reverse complement strand
GCGCAATAATCAAAACCAGTTGAATGGGAACCCTTCACTTTCTAATCACCAAGATCCCGATGTGGGTGAGGTGAGAGCATATGGTGCAAGGGGATCATTGGTAATATACTAGAAATGAAAATACAATGCTGTAGGCGACTAGCCGACCATTTTGAAAGTAAAGTGTTGAAAGTAAAGAAGGCGGATAACCAACCATGAAAGCTCAACCACTTACTTAGCGAGAGCGAGAGCTACAACTAAATTATGAAAGTAAACACTCGACCACTAATTCAACGGGAGTGGAGAATTACTGTTAGAATAATAATTCTCCAAATTTAATGGTCATTTCTACAGTAGTTAGTAGTTGAGGTAGTTAGACATCTTAAATGTCTATAGTAATTTACCTCCTCTATATTGTGTAATCTTTTCCTTTGTTAATACAAGCAATTTTCCTAGCTAAAATTGTTTCATGGTATCAGAGCTGGTCTGAGCCTGTCTCCCTCACGGGAGGGCTCAGGATTTTGGGAGGGTTCAGTAATTCGCTTTTGCGTGTGAACTTTTAGAATTTTTTGCAAGGTCGAAGGGTTTTTTGTTTTTGGATTTTCGTGAGTTTTTCTCACTAAAAATCGAAACCCTTCTCTGCAAATTTGTGGCTCTTTTGAAAACATCGACGGTTTTTATTCTACGTTTTCTTGAAGCGCCATGTTTTTTGACGAAGGGTTTTCGCGTCATTCTGTGACGCGTTTCTAAGATTGCACTTTTTTTGCCTGCGTTATCATCCTGCGATGCGATCTGGGCCTGCATTCTTTGTTTTTTTACTCTACACAAAGAAAGGCGTCTTCTTTTTCGTGCGGTGTTTTTGGGCACGATTTCTACTAACACGTGTCTGCAGACTCGTGATTTGAAGACAAAAATATGGGTGCGAATTTGTTCTCTAATTCTAGCCGCGTTTTTTCTCATCTCAGGCCATGATTTTCTGCAAACACGTTTCTTTTCATGTCTTTTGGTTTCAGCGACGGCTCGTGGATTTTTCTGTTCGTTTTTGGACTCGATTCGTGCGTCAATATCCTGCAGTGCCTTGAGCCTGTTTCTGTGAAACGCAAACATTAAATCTACTTTTTGCCACGATTTCGTGGAATTTCAAGCTGGTTTCTGCAATTTTTGAAGCTTGAATGGCAACCTAGGGTTTCTGCCAGTTCGTCTAGGGTTTTGACCCTCTGTTTCAAGGCAAAAAAAAATTTGACTGCTGATTCCTTCTAGGTTTTTGAAGAGCTCAAATGGGTTGGTCTTCGATTTTACTGGGTGCTTCATTTTCTGTACCTCAATTTTTGTGCAGATTTGTTCTGGCAGCTAGGGTTCCAAACTCTTTGTTTTTCCAGCCGACAATCGATGTATGGGTTTTAATTTTTTTTCCCTTAAAAAATCTGTATGGGTTTTAAAAAAAATTTCCCTTACAAAAAAATTTGTATATTTTAAATTTTTTCCTTAAAAAATACCCTCAGATGGGTTTTCATAATTTTTTCTCTTAAAAATTTTCGGGAGGGTTTATAATTTTCTCCTAAAAAATGAAGAGTTTTTCTTGTATACCCTAGTCAGGGTTTTTTTTGTTCGGGAGGGCTCTCTAGTATTTGGTTTTTATAGTTTTTTCCGAAAAAACGATGATTTGTAATCTTTGGATTTTTGGGTTTGGTGATATTTTCCTCAAAAATCGTACTTTGTTGTAGTTTGTTTTGGTCACACCTGGAGTTGTTGGGGCGAACATCTGCACATTTATCTTCTTGCAGTTTGTTCTGAGGCATTGTGCTCATCTGCAAAAGTTTCAATGGTTTGCCGATTTATCCTCAAAATCGTGGCAGCTGTTCTCGGTGTCTCTAGTTTTAGGGAGGGACAACTTTGTTACCCAACGTTAGGTTGGACGTTTTGTGATGACTTCTCGTTAGCAGTTCTGCAGATTCTGGGAGGGTTAGTGGTAGACTCATCTCAGTGGCAGAGCCAATGGCAGGCTCTCGTCTCTTGTTGCAAAAGCGTTATGTGAAGAAGGGGACAACCTTCTCTGTTTTTTTCTGGACGGTTTTTTTGGTACTCTTGGTCATTAACATTCTGCAGATCCAGGGAGGGTCTCAGCAGCAACAAAGTGTTCTGAAGAATTTGTGACCAACAGACCTATAGATTGTTTTTTGTAGGCTAGTTAGACGATTGACCATTAAGGGAGGGTGTTAGAATAATAATTCTCCATTGTTAATGGTCATTTCTACAGTAGTTAGTAGTTGAGGTAGTTAGACATTTTAAATGTCTACAGTAATTTACCTCCTTTATATATTGTAATATTTTCCTTTGTTAATACAAGCAATTTTCCTAGCTAAAATTGTTTCAATTACAAAATATAAAATGCTAAAAGGAAGATAGCTGATTAGTACTACTGAACTAGCATTACAATATGCTTTCTTTTACAATGATTGTTATGATAAAATGTTATTCTAATCAAACCAAAACATCTGCAATATTCCTTGCAACAATTATGAATGAAAACACTAAGGAAATATGGCAGATTATTGCAATAACCAGGTCTGATATATAAAACCAGCAAACTGAAAATATAAACCAGCAAACTAGATCACACTAAATTGCTCATAACTTCACCAAATAAGCTCCAATCTTCTCCAAACTAAATGCTCATGAAACAAGAGAGATAGATGCCCAAGAAGCAAGAGATTGATAACACAAAATGGTGCTCAAAGAAAGCAACTAGCATTCCAATGCACAACAGCTAGGAGGGATGGCCCATGGAGAATGGCGACCTCACTAATAAATTGAGTTCTCCAAAATAAAATCTGAAAATCAAGGAAAGGGGGCGCCTATGGCTTAGAAATGATTATAGTAAATACCCATAATGAAATAAAAATCATACAAGGAGCTATGAATGAAAATCTGCTTCAGCTATGCTTGAACCAGCAACAACAAAACTGTAAATATCATCAAAACCCTTCAACAATGAAGCTCAATTTGCAATCTCTGGATGAGAATCAGTCTCAATTCAGCTAGGTGTTATCTTTCAAACATGAAACCAAATACTTGCTAGGAGGTATGTGTTCCTTGAAGCCAAAGGTTTGAAATCATTTTAGCAGCAGTTCGTTGTCAATAGCAATGGATACCAAAAGCTGGAGCAAGGCACTTCTTAAATAGAACTTTGAGGAGACCTTTCAAATTACTTCTTTTCCCTCCAAAAGGGATGCCCAAGCTCATTTGAAATATTTTTATTTTAAAATACACTTAATCCTCCCTCATTCCTAGGCGTCCAAGTCTCAAGGAAGAATATTTAACTTTTGAAATCATAAATTACCTCTCAATGAGGCGTCCACCCTCAAAGTCCATTTTGAAAAACATCATTAAGTCATTGTGCTAGGCCAAGGAGCCAAAATAGCATTAAAATATTGAAATGACTTAAATAAATCATTTTACCATAATAAGCCTCAAAAATACTGAAAGCCAAATATACCCAAATTGTCTTGCCCGAAAAAGAAAACACTCTGAACTGCTGAACTATCGCCAACTCGAACATTGCCAAAAATAGTAAGTTGTTCCAAACTCATTTTAACCACAATCCGAGTAGCTGTCATAATTTACTAAAATAGTAAGTCCCGGAAAAATTGCCTAATTCAGATGCATGTCATACCACTACAAAGCTTTTTGAAAACCCAAAAAGAATCCAAAAACCAAATTGCAAACTTCCAACATGCAAACCCCTGAAAACATCAAAAACCTCTAAACAATTGGAATCCTTAATTTTACCTTTGACGAGCCTATGGGCATTTGGAATAGGTTGACGGGCCATTGCATTGCTTACTACTGAGAGGGGGACTTTACAGTCTACCCTTCTTGAGATTGCTTGCCCTCAAGCAATCGGAAGTCTAGATGCTACAAAATTTGTTCACCTTCCCATGTAGCATCCTCAATTGGCAAGTTCCTCCATTTCACCAAATACTCCTTAATTGTTCTTCTCCTCAAGGAGTGCTCTCTAACATCAATGATCTCTTCAGGAGTCAACACCAACTATCCTTCATCCATTAGAGGTAACTCTGAAGTAGCAACCACATTGTGCCCAAGTGCCTTCTTGAGGTGTGACACTTGAAAAACATTGTGCATCTTGCTGCTAGCTGGAAGCTCCAACTTATAAGCCACTTCATCGATCCGCCTGATGACTCTGAAAGGGCCATAGAATTGTGGCTTAAGCTTTTCCGCTCCACTCTTCTTGAGAGTAGACTGTCTGTAGGGTTGAAGCCTTAAATATTCCATATCTCCCATCTCAAATGAACGCTCAACATGCTGCTGGTCAACGTATAGCTTCTGTTGATTCTGAGCATGGTGAAGGTTATCCTTCAATGATCTTAAGATGTCTTGACTTTGCTGCAACATATCCTTCGCTTGAGGAGCTCTACTATCACCAAACACCAAGTCTACGAAGCTAGGAGCCTCGTAACCATACAGAGCCATGAATGGAGACATCTTTATTGACATATGATAAAAAGAGTTGTAACAATACTCCCCTAATGAAGGCATTCTACCCATGCTTTTTGCTGCCCCGACACATAGTTTTTGAGGTAGCCTTCCAACCATTTATTTACTATCATTGATTGGCCACCCGTTTGTGGGTGATAACTAGTGCTTGGAGTGAGAACTGTACCACTCAATCTGAATATTTCTTGCCAAAATGCACTTAGGAAATTGTTGTCCCTATCACTCACAATGTTTCGTGGCAACCCATGCAAACGAAACACTTCTCTGAAGAACAACTCTGCTACTTAAGCTGTTGTAAATGCACCAGTGATGGCAAAGAAATGAGAAAATTTTGTCAATCTATCCACCACAACATAGATGCAATCTCTCCCTTGCACCTTTGGCAACCTAGTGATGAAATCCATCGCAATACTTTCCCATTTCTGATTGGGAATGGGTAGGGGCTGCAACAAACTAGCTAGAAAAGTATGCTGATTTTTGTTCATCTAACAAGTTGGACACTCCCTTATGTAGCACAAGACTTCATCTTTCATCCCTTTCCGTAAAAATATTTCAGAGATCTGCTTGTAAGTCTTGAGATACTCGTAATGATCAACAAGAGGAATGTCATGAAAAGATTGCAAAACCTTCTTCTTAAGCTTGGATTTAGGCACCAAGAAGATTCTACCTTTGTACTGAATCAATCCATCAACCAACTGATATCTTTCATCTTGCAAATGATCCTCAACAATGCTGGTTGCAAACTGATTTTTTGCATAATTAGCAACAATTTGCTCCTTCCAACCCGCAATAAGCTCAACCAAAGAGTTCAAATGAGGTCTTCTAGAAAGAGCATCAACCACTATGCTATTTTTTCCTGACATACTCAATGTCAAAGTCGTAAGCTTGAGCTTACTCACCCACTTTTGCTGCCTTTAATTCAAATATTTTTGATGCATGAGTGCTTGAGACTGTTATGATCAGTGTTCACCGCAAACTTGCTCCCCACCAAGTACTGCCGGAACTTGGCTAATGCATGCATGATTGCAAGCATCTCCTTGTCATAGATTGAGTATGTTCTTTCAGCTCCTCTCAATTTTTTGCTCTCAAAGACAATGGGGTGTGTCTTGCAGAAGAACAGCTCCAACTCCTTCACTTGAAGCATTACATTGCAATTCAAACGGCTTGGTGAAGTCGGGTAAAGCCAACACTGGACATGAGCTCATGATTTGCTTGAACTTATCAAACACTGCTTGTGCCTTATCTATCCATAGGAAAGCTCCCTTCTTGGTAAGATCAATGAGGGGGGCTGCCATCTGCGAATAACCCTTCACAAACCTTTTGTAAAAACCACACAACCCCAAAAACCCCTTCAAATGTGACACATTCTTGTAGGTGGTGATTTGTGGTTCTTCATCTTCTTCTTCCGTAGAGGGTATAGACAAGAAGGGATGTCTGGAGGGCCTAACTGTTTGAGTGGGTAATGTCATTTTTTTCTTTCCGGAACTATAACCACTTTGTTTTCCTCTTGCAACCAATTTGTCAGCATCTTCTTGTTCTTTTATAAATCCTACTATTTGTACAGTAGACAACCCCTTCTTATCTAGGCCCTCACACATATTAATTCCTTTACCACCAAGGCCCATAAAATGAAGTTTCACTCGGTAATAGGAGCTATTATCTTGTGCATTGCAAAAATTACACTTCCAAACAAACCCCCCACCTCTAGGAATTTGTGAAATTCTTGTGGTATGTCTCTATAAAGGAGATCCTTTATCAATTTTGAATTTTTGACTTCCCTCCCACCCAGCTGAACTTTGACTACCCGGCCATTGTTGCAATCTATAAAAAAACTAAAAAAAAAAACTTCTTCACAAACTTGAAAAAATCCATCAAAAACTTAAAAAAATTCATCAAAAGATTAAAGAATAGGGTTTAAATGCATACATTAAACACTTAAATCTCCTTTGTAGAAGCTATTTGGCACTCCGCAATCGATCTCCTTCGAATACAATCACCTCCCTTCAAAATTCCAAGATGGAGAGAGCAAAATGAGAGGTAAAAATGAAATGTTTGAGTGTTGAAAGGCCTCATATTGGGCCGTTTTAGGGTTAGGAGAAAAAATAAGAATAAAAAAATGTATTTTATTAATGTTTGGGCCCACTTTTTAAGTGTTGGGTCGTGGGTTCTCCTAGGTACGCCCGGGTTCGTGGCTAGTACACTCGGGTCCGCACACCATATGGCTGGGTTTGCATTGGGTGCACACAGGGTGCACGCCCAGTACTGTGGGTTCGTGTTGACGTGGTTTTTGAGACCGCACCAACACAGAATAAAGTCTCCCAACGGACGCTCTATCCTCTCTTGAACAAAGTATTCAGCATGCTAAGATTGCGAGTAAGATCATGCTTTCAACTCCAAGGTTCCTTAAGTGCGAATAGGCTCAGTTTGGCTTGATGTGATATTGCTGGTATGTCAAGGGGACTTACACAATTGTTCGGCAGTTGACAGCAGACAGCAGACAAAGGGCTTTCGTGTAGTTCAAATGATTTGGCAGGTGAGCGCAAGTTTCCTAATTCTAACCGGAAATGAACTGAATTAAAGGTGTAGGGTCGGCGAGTTTATATTCTATTCAAATGCAGGATATGTGGAGTTTTATTTCAATAGATTCCCCAACCGATTTCACCTAGCCTCCGCTGACAAACGCCAGTAAATCGGTGCACCTTCAAGGGAAACAAAGAAAAGATGTTCAAGAGTAATTTAACATACATACACCATCGAATAACGATATAAGCATGTAAACCACAAACCTAAGTTAAACACAAAATAATCTCCAGTCGACCACGCAAGGCGAACTTATCATCAACAAGCCGCTAGTGGTATGGAATAAAGCGTAGCTATCTCAATAAAACACCACACACCAAAATAAGCTACTTGCATGAATGGAATTTTGCCCTGATGTTTAAAGAAGAAGAAACTCCTTGCTAGCATTTCATGACAAGATCTAAATTTCATCATCAATGAAAAGATCTATTATCATAAAATGTGTTACACAACAATCTCTTCAAAAGTTTTCAAAGGGAAAACTTTCTTTCTTCTCCAAATTATGCAAAAATGCTCTACAATGCTACACTATCTAGCTCTAATACTAATACTCTCTCAATGTCTACTCTGATTCTAACTTCTAATGAATTACAAATGAGGGGGACTCCCCCTTTATATAGCTAGCCAAGTCCCAAAAGACGGCTAGGGTTACAATCAATAGAGTGGCCAGAATCGTGCCACCTCAGCCCTAAATAATATTGCCCTAAAAACCGCCACAGAGGAGAGTGGGGTAATAAATGCGCCATAATGTCCACCATCATCCTTCTAGAAGATTCCATTTGTAGATGCGTTCACACTGTTCTCGATCTTCTCTCTTGGCGTTATCCTTTGATTTCTTCCACTTGAGGGTCTTCATCTTCGTCACTTTGAGCCTTGAAAATGTTTCTTCAACACTTAGCCATTTTCTTGCAAATTTTCCTCCTTCGAGATTGAAACTCATCTTCATCGTGCTTCCACTTCAAGTCATCGTGCTCTAAGTCATCATCGTTTGGCCTCGACATTTCTCCTGCAAAACAAGCAAGGAGAGGGGTATTAGAATACTTCATAATGTAAATTCAACTTACTTACCGGGATTTCACGCTCCATCCTTCAAGCGCTCATCGCCAACTTTGTGTTCAAGTTCATGCCTTAGACAAATTTCCTCTTTGAGAAATTCATTTCACCTGCTGGAGCTCTCACAACCTTGACTTTATTCAACTCTGGCTCAAGGAAACTATCTTCACGAAGGATTGAAGCAAATTCACCTAGGCAGTTTCTTTCAAATTCGTCGTCTAGAGAATTTTACCTTGAGAACACATTTTCTTCATTTTTGCCTTAGAAAATTTTCAAATTTCCCTTATGAAATCTCATCAACCTGGTACCCACTTAAAATCTTCATCCCAAAATTCTCGACAAGCTGTGGAAGACCTTAAAATCAACTCCTCATCGATAATCTTCGATACCCAAAAGAAAATTTTCTCCAGAACGCATCGAACCCATGGGTCCCCAACGAACGGGTTCATTTAATTTCCTTGAATTTTGAACCTTAGAAAATATTCTTTCAAATTTATTCTCGTTCTTTGATCCCCTCTGAGAATTTTGCTCTGACTTGGAAAATTTTATTAACCTCGTGCAGCTGGCAGTCACTGACTTCACCTCAGGCAACTCTGCTGTGTTTCAAGGAAAATTCCATCACCTCTCCAGACTTGGGCATTTTTCTAAGGGAGAATATTTTGTGCCTTAGAAAATTTTTGAATCACTTCGAAAATTTTGCCTTAGAAAATTTTATTTTTACTCAACTTTGATCATCCTGCCCGCGAGGGAAAATCAACTTACTTAGAAATTTTTTCTTGAAGGCGCATCACACTTAATTTATTTTTCATCTGGCATGCATTATTCATCCTTTTCATTTTATTCTCTATAAAATTTCCAACTCCCTAGCAATCATCTTGTCACTCATCTTGTATTTCACCACGCCTAGCATGTTAAACCTCTCCTCTTAGGAAATTCTCCAACACTTTTCAACTTTAGGCGCCTAGCATTTTATCCTCACACTTCACACGCCTTAGGAAAATTCTCCAACATCCACCACCTTGGGCGCATATAACACTTGAAGAGGGAATCACGCCTTTTGGAAAAAATTTCAACACTTAATACTTTCAACGCCTTACCACTTTATTTCCTCCACCTTGTATTTTATTCACCACCCCAGGCGCATGTCACCTTTGATGCCCAGCATACTCCACGCCCTATATTTTATTATCAAACACCCTTGGCGCATTTGAGGCTTGAAGAGGAAAATCACGCCTTAAAAAAAAATTCTTTAATACCACTTACCCCTTAGGCGCATTCTACATGTGATGAGGGATAACGCCTAGCCACATTTCACCTTTTACCATGCTTTGGAATATCATTCACCCTACTTACCACCTTTATTTACCACTTACACTTCAAACATGGGCGCATTTGAGGCATAGAGGAGGATGAGCGCATTTTGCATGTGCTGGAGGATGAGACTTCTTCCAACGCCTTTGACTCTTTGACCAACTTCTACATGTTTGTCTTCACATGCAGCTTTTGGGCGCATTTGATGCCTTGTGAAGGATAAAACTTGGCGCATTCTTCCTATGGAGGTGGATGAACTTTCAAACGCCTTTCCTTATGACTTTTCAACTTCCATTTTGTCTTTACATGGCCCATTTTGGGCGCATTTTGCACATAGAGGAGGACAAAAACCTTTGACTGCATTGACCAATTTGCTTTTGGGCGCATTTCACCCCTTGAGCAGGATAAACTTGAAGTATGGGCGCATTTAGGCAAGGGTGAAGGATAAACTTCATGCCTTAGAAAATTTTTTTGCTATCAACCCTGAGCTGGGCGCATTTCACCTAGGCAAGTGGATGAAACTTTGCCTTAGAAAATTTTTCATGCTCCACCTCACCAACTTGGGCGCATTCTGACCCCTGAGCAGGACGAACTTGCATCACTTTGAATTTTTTTTTTTTTATATCTCCAGCTGGGATGGGCGCATTTTGCCATAGCAACTGGATGAAGTTCCAGACTTAGACAAATTTTCATCATTTTTCGCCAGCTCACGTGCCCTGCTATTTATAGTAAGTCCTCTTGATTTTGCGCTTCTGAAGCTCGGATCAACTTGGAAATTTTGAACGTAGCATCCTCATAACCTCATTGACTTGTCGACACTGCCACTTTTAGTCGCCCTGCTATTTTTAGCCTGTTTCTGAAGGTGGCTTACTGTAAATAGTAAGCTCTTGTTTCTGATAGCTCCCAAGCTCCGATCGAGTTGAAATTTGAATGGGGCGCCCTCACCACGCGGGATCTTATCATTTGACGACGCGATACCGATTTACTATTTTTAGCATAAGCCTAAATTGACTTATCGGGTGTTCGTTGACCTGAAATTTATCAAATAGAGCAGTCAAGAACGCCGGGACGCAGTTGGTTTACACCGGATTTTGAAGATTTTGATCTTTGATGCCTATTTTTAGGCTCGAGCCGGAAACCCTAATTTGCTTTGCATGCTTATCAAATGAACTCGCTTCGTTGCGGGCAATCAGCGATCACTCGCGATTCTCGAATCACCGGTGGGCCGCCGTGACATACCGCTAAAAAGCAAGTTCCCATCGAAAGTGAGAATCCTCGCTTGCATGTCACACCATCGCCGGGTTTCAAAACCCATCAGGAATATCCAGACATGCGAAAGAAACCTTGACATGCAAACCCTAAAAATAGCCTCGGAAGGCTGAATCCTGAAAGTTGTCATCTCGACTTGCATGTTATATCATCGCGAAGGTCTCGAAAAACCCAGAAGGAATATCCAGACATGCAAAGAAAATCTTTGCATCTGGACCCTGAAATTCGTGCCGGAAGCCGGACTGCTAAAAATAGTAAATTGTCCGTTTTCGCTCAAATTTGGTATGCGAGCAGTCTGATATACTCTGAATGCCGTGTGATGATCGGAACCTCAAAATAGCTGACGAATTGTCCTGAATAGCAGACTTACTAAAAATAGTAAGTACCTCAGAATTTGATGAAATTTTGCTGAGAACCTGCTGGAAACATGCTAACATCAATGTTAAGCTCAATTTTCAAGTTATTCACTTTATTCGACCCCTGTACTGACCAGGAAGACAAAACCCTAATTTTCATACTTGGCCAGAATTTTTGCATTTTAAGCTCAACGGCAGAGGAATCCCGGGAAGTAGACCATAGAACAGAGACAGACGGAGAGAGAGACCAAAAACCAAAGCCAAAAAGACCATAATGGAGCAAAAATTAGGGGTCCCCATCTTGAATGGGGCGATGTGTGAAAAGGTCACAACAGTTCGCCCGGGTGCGCGCATGCGTGCACCCAGGCGAACCCACAGTGTTGGGTGCGCACCCTGTGCGCACCCAGCATGTACGCATAGGCGAACCCGAACCGAGTTCGTACCCAAACCGGGTTCGAGGCCTATGGGTACGAACCCTGCAACACTGATGTAAATATTATACATAATATTTTTTTATAGATTTAATTATTTAAATTAATGTATAAGAAATCTAACAACTTAACTAGTCTTTTAGAGAGATTAACTAAGAGAGGGGGTAGAAAGTGGGGGAATAGATAGGAGGGAGGGTGGGAGAGCTATCACTTACCGTTAACAATACAAGACAATAGAACTCAATTATCTATACACTGCCCAAGTCAATAGTTCAAGCCATTCAAGAAGCATACAAATTGATGAAATTAGACTCAAATGTTCCTCTAGATTTAGGGTTTTTTGAGTTTACATAGCAATTTTTTAGCTTCACCAATAAATAGACTAGAGCCTTCCCTACAAGTATATGAATCTCCCTTCATACATGGACTCGGGACTCTCAAACATCTTGATCAACATCACTTAACTCTCTCACTAACGCATTTTAATTGTTGAAGATGAAAATGTCAATAAATATTTTAAAATTTACTATTTAAATCCATCTCCATCTATATCTCTATCTTCCTCTTTACTTGTATGCGCTATCTCTATCTCCTTACCTCTCCCCTATCTCTATCTCTCCTTTTTATCTCCATCTCTCCCCCTCTCTCCCTATCACTCCCTCTTTCTCTGTATCTCTACTTCTCCTCTATCCTATCTCTATATCTTTCCTTCCCTCTCCCTCCCTCTCTCTTTATGTATATATCTCTTTCCGTCTCTATATTTATCTCTATATCTCTCTCACTCACACAAACACACACACTCATTGGTTCTCCCTCCCTATCTCTATCTCTATCTCCATCTCCACCACTATCTCTATCTTCTTCTCTCTCTTTCCCTATCTCTATCTCCTTACCCCCTCTCTCTCCCTCTCTCCCTAATGCAAACACTGATGTTAGCCTATTGGTAATGGAGCCTAATTATCTTCTTGATTCATAGGTTTTAAGTTTTGTTTAAGTCATGTTTGGATCCCTATAATTGGATGCATATTTGATTTGAAGCTATCACTTTTCCATTGAGACCTTTGTTGCACAAACAATATCATTGTTAAATGGCCTACCAATTGACCTTCCACACCTCTTTGGTGTACCCATTGCACACCAAGGTGCAATTGCTAGTATTAATACTAATCTGGTATTATAGAAGAGTTGTTTTATTTTTAAAAGAGATAACCTTTTTGAAGTGGCACCTCTTTCTATTAATAAACGATTAGTCTTTTTCTGAATGTTGATCGACTGTATATGGTTAGACATCTATTAATAAGCATATCTAAAACAAGCCTAGTCAGCTATACATATATGCACTCCTTTGAACTGGATTTCTCTCTTTATAGTCAGCCAGTCACTTACAAATTGGTGTATACCTTAACACTACAGATGACAAATGATTTTCCCCTTTTATTATGTGCACTTGTATGAGGTGCACTCCAATACACTAGGCGTGTGCCTATATATGACAATTCTATCATTCTCTGATTTGAGATAGGCACGTGCTCCTCTCCACATGTTTGAACGTTCAAAACAATTGATAATCCATGTTCTCAGGCTTGTGCATACACACTAACTTTTTGCAATTGGTTTGTGAAACTCAATGGCTTCCCTGCTATAGTGCATGTCTAAA
Organism: Sequoia sempervirens; assembly: GCA_007258455.2. NCBI lineage: Eukaryota > Viridiplantae > Streptophyta > Pinopsida > Cupressales > Cupressaceae > Sequoia > Sequoia sempervirens. Next base: position 28,802 of record VDFB02015599.1, on the reverse strand, counting down.
CACGAGACTCATATTTCTAAGATGTTTTGTCCTTTATCCAAGCACACCACTTTTGACTAAGTATGTGATTTTGAAAGACTGATTTAAGTGCGCCCTTGTGCACCACAACTTCAAAATTTCAACTAAATGTAGTCACCTTGACAATAGGTGTAGACAACAAAATGCATTCCCACATTTCTGCCGTCATCACATTAGGACTATCTTGTAGATTTGCTTCCAAAGTTAATTAAATAGATACTATTTGTTCAATTAATCTATTCGATTGTTCCTCTAATAGTAATTCAATAAATCCCAACAATTTAATTAATCAATTGAACCTTTCTTTTGACATTAATTGAATAAATTTTTATTTATTTGATTAATTTAATTAATTTAACCTTTTTTCTAATGATCCCATTTTAATTAAATAAATCACATTTATTTAATCAAATTAATCGATCCCTCAACATTCACCCCTAAATTAAATAATTACAAAATATTTATTTACATCCTTTAAAATCTCTCATTATTAAAATCTCTCATTATTAGTTAAATAAATAATAGTCAACTAACTAATCATTTGCACATTCTTGAAATTGATAGTTTTGTTAATGCTTGATGAAATGTATAATCCCACACACTTTCTGATCACCAAGTTCCCGATGTGAGCAAGGTGAGAGCATAAGTTGATTGGGACAATAACTTATTGGCGGCAAGGTGCAAAGTTCTTCTATATATGCAATGTGGAAAACTTAAACAATTAACCATGTCTTAGCAGCATTGCCATCCAGACTTACAAATTGAAGCTAATTTGACAGTGAACTACACAAATGATTACAATTCTGAATGATTAAGCAATTAATACTTTTCTATATTCAAATCTAAGAATTGTAAAAAATAATTGATCAACAACCTGAAAGTAGACATTTGGTCAAATAGTTGGAAAGCAAACTGTATAAAATGTAAAATAATTGGATTGAGTGACAAGCTGAAATAATGGCTTGAACGAAACTACCTGTAAGTTGAGATTGAATACTGAACACAGTGACCAAAGGATTCAATGATAATAGATCAAAATTTACCAGGAATAGTTTGGCAAATGTTACTTCTAGAAACTGTTAGAACAGAAATATAGAAGACAAATGTAGCAAACTAAAACAATTCTTACCTGATATAATCACCTAGACAATCCACACAAATGCCAAGGAAATACCATAATGCTGATTTAATATTTTGGTATGACTGCAATTCTAAAAATATTGAATATTATTATTAAAATAAGCAGGAAGTCGCTCACAAGTAATATTCCATTGCAACTGGGACCCACTTAAGCTGGTATAGTTTATTTTTAAGTGACCAGTAGACCAAAACAAACCAACCTGTTAGATCTTGTCCCCTTGGAGCTCCTTTCTAACAGCTTATTAGGCTAAGATTTCCTTAGTTGCATAGCACACTAAATCTCTCCTTGTAGGCTGGAACTGGCCCACAAGCCTTCATAAATAAGTTGCAGTTGAATTGCAGCTGCTTTGATATTTGCAAGACTTTAAATTTAATAGTTTCAAATATAATATTCCAAATTTGATTTGATTTCGCCCCACCGCAATTCAAAGATATTACAAATTTAAAAATGAAAATTTATGGCAGACAAGATACTTCTTAGAAGGCATATTTTTCTAACTTATATGGCATAAAAGACAAAACTTAGGTGCTGATGTGGAACCCAAGAGCTGCGATCTCCTTTACCTTATGGTAAGGCAGTAGATAAATCATAAAACAAACAACTTGCCCTTTTCAACTTCTTCTTAGTATGGCGTATTCCTAGTCAAGATAGTTGCATAATTAGAGTCTTCAATATAGAGCAGCGAACCAACAAGGAATGTATGACAAAAACAGATGCTCAATTTTCAAGAAAGGGGTTTTCGCAACAAACAATGGATGATTTTCTTCAAGCTCAGCTACTTTTATAATCATTTGTTTTCGATTTTTAGCTCTTTAGAAGAAGTCTCTAGAATTTATTTTTTTCTTTTAATTTAATATTTCAATTTTGTTGTCTTGGCCTAGCAAAACTTTTGACATCATCACTTTATAATATCACTTTGACGCACTTTATAATTTAATAATAAAATATAAAGTTGTTTTTTTCTTATATTAAAGTTATTTTTTAGGCAACTTAAATTAAATTAAGAATATTTCCTTAATCTGAAAAAGGAGACATGACATTTTTCCCTTTCCAAAGATTGCATACTAAGTATAAGAACTTAAAATCACAAATTCACAAATGAAACTTTGACATACTAAGTAGACTAAAACTACTAAACAATAAACATATTTTAATGATTGCATTGAACATTAATAATGAAAATGTAAAATTCGAAATATAATTATATTCAAAATTTCATAAATGATGATTACAATGTTCAAAATGACAAAATGGCTTGAAGTGATGTCTCTAATCATCCCCAAAATCCTCATCACTGGAACTGTTGGACTTCACATGCTCAAACTCTTCCAAACCAATACCAACCAACCTTGTATATGTAGAATCATTGTCAACCTATGTTGGCTCCTCTAGCTCTACATTCTATTGAGATGTTGAAATTTTCTTGTACATAAGCGTGTTGTGCTCAATGAGACGCAAGGCACTATGTACAACCACAAGTTTCTCCACCCTCCTAGAGGTAAGCTTGCTCCTCTTATTGGAGTGGATGAAGCTATAATGAGACCAATTCCTCTCAACAATAGAAGAACTAGAAACTTGGGATATGAAACGAATGGCTAGAGAGATAGTCAAAGAAGTAGGCCCATGCATAATTCACCACAAAATTGGGTCCTCCTATGCCATAGTCTCCCTATCTATATTGGCCTTCTTAGAATATCCCTTAAAAGTGGTAAATTTTTTCCATCCAATACGAATTATGTTGGCATCTGTAGAATCATACATCTTTTGAATAGCCTTCATGAACCTTGCCTTTACCTCAATATCCTATATAAGTGTAATTTTTTCAGGCCTGCACATGTACCATTTTGGGTTCAATACTTAGGTAGCCATGTGCAAGAGAGTGTTGAGCTTCTCCCATACGTGATGAATGTTTGACTGAATATGTTTGTTGTAGAATTGCAATGTGGGATCTTTTTGTTGCACAACAACCTTCATTTGGTGAAGCATAATATCAATGCACTCATACACCTCTCTGAGGCTAGGTGTATTGGCATCCCCACATCTTATCACTCTGAATATTAAAGTAGTGATGGAGACAATATATTTTGCATCATCCCAGACCACATTATTTTTTACCACATCCTTCACCCTCTAGCCTTGCTCTATCTTGGACTTAGGCTACCGTTTCCATTTTGTTATAACCATTAGTTGCAATGCTTCTTGCAACTCAAGCATCCTCTCCAAGAGAATGAAAAATGATGCATATCTAGTCTCTGTAGGTTTCAAGAATTCCTTCTTGAAGAACATCTTGAAGAGTGCATGTGAAATGTGGTGGTTGCAAATAAACATTTGCACATTTATAGCATCACTATCAATTGTTTTGATCCAACCAATTTTCCCCATTCCCTTGAGTGCATTACTTTGTGGCATGCACACAACAAGGAGTCCACTAAATATATCTATAGGCTTCCTCAATTAACTTCCCTTTGCATACATGGGCCACATTTGTCACTATTTGAACCACATTTTGTGGCCCAACTTTCTCTATAGCATCTTTAAGGACTTGAAATTGAAAATCAATATCTTTGTGATGCCTTGAACAATCAACAACCCTAAGAAAACAAAGGCTCTTTGTACATGTAACCATGATATCGATGAATGGATAATGCATAACGTTTGTCCACCCATCCATGACTATGCTACATCCACTTGTGACTCAAGATTCCTTCATTTTATCCTTTCAAATATTAATCTTAGAATTGTTCTTATCCAAGATTGTTGTCTTCAATTTAGTCTCCCCTTGTGGCACGTATGATGGTTCCACCTTTATCATCTTTGCTACAGCCTCCTTATAATGAGAGTGAGCCACATGAAATGGAATGCCATTGACAAAGAAGAATTTTCCAATGACATCATCTACCTCGTTCATCAATTACACATTGAATAAATCTGCAAGTGGGTTTGGAGCATCACTTATCACCCTACATTTCCCCTTAGATTTTACTACCCCTAAACAAGAAGAAATTGGAATATGTGCCTATGGCCTTTGCAAAGTAGTAGAAGTAGAACTTTGAAGACCCCTCCCCCTTAGTGGCAAAGAAGTAGATGTAGGTGAAATTTCTTCACTACCACCCCATAATTTACTTATTTCAGCCCTATATTTCAATTTTTGTGCCAACTTGACACATGCTTCTACATTTTTGCCTCGGATATGAAGGAGGTGGGCATTAATTCCAGTAATGCTGCCTTGAAATTCAAGTTTATAGAAGTGGCACTTCCGCAACCTAGTCCCCAAGATGTCCCAAGCTTTACTTGTAACTTAGTTGCAAATTGTTTTTAAGAGGACTTGGATTGAAGGGACCCTTAGCATATTTTGTCAACATTTAGGAAGGGCAACCAACATTTGTACTCCCAATGAAACTAGTGGCTTCACCCCACTCTACTTTTGCACTTTCATAAGGTGCATAATTAGATTCAGTTTTACTTCATCCCATAGTTGGAAAACTCGGACTTGGCGCAGACTCGATAGCCCAAAAATGTGACTCAGACTCGGGACTGGGCATGGACTTGGGAAAAAACTCGGCTAGAACTCGGCAAAAAAAAAACCGTAGTTTTACAAAAAAGCAAGAACAAAATTACAAATTAATGCATTTAGAGAACATAAGAGCCTAATTTGATTATCAAACACTCATAATTCAAAGATTACACGTCATATGATCATCAAACACTCAATAATTGAAATTTAATCATTCATAGTCATCAAATACTCATAGTTTCAATGTATAACATCATAAGATTATAAATTTTTACAGATAATCCTAGCTTCTTTCAACCCCAATTCAATTTGCAGACCTGTATTTTACAAACTTGAGTGTTAAAATGAAAGAAAAAGTTTAAAAAAACATGGGTTTTTAACCCTTTTTGACTCCCAGCCACGCAGGAGAGTCCTGGGTTGGGACTCCTGAGTCCGACCTCAAGACTCGGCCGCCGAGTGTCGGACTCCCAAGTCTGACCTCAGGACTTAGCCGCCGAGTGTCGGACTCCCGAGTCCCAACCCAGGACTCTCCTAGAGTCGACTCCCAAGTCCGTGGCAAGTCGACTCGGCTCACCAACGGACTCTTGAGTTCGCCGAGTCCGCAGCGAGTCCTGGAGAGTCCGTGAACTATGCTTCATCCTCTTGAGGCTCAAGCTCATACTCACTCATACTTTGAGAACTCATACTCATAGAGACACTGCGAGAAACAATATAAAATTTATAAGTTTATATTTTATAATTTAAAAATTAAAATTCAAACCATGCATAATGCAAGGGATTAAGACACAAGGATTTTATTTTTTATTTTTCTTACTTTAAGTCGTTGAAAGCACATAAGCAAAGTCGTTGAAAGCACATAAGCAAGGTACTCAACTAGGAATCCTTGTTCTTAACTTTTATCAAACAAGGATTTCACTCTTGTTTTTCTTAATTCAGGGTGCACGAAATGCAAAAGCAATGGATACACAAAAGTTAAGTCCTAATTTGACTAAAATTTGAATATGTAAATAATAAAATATTGCTGGTATAAAATTTAAAAATTTAAAATTTGATCATTATTCATTTGTAAAACTAAAATAATGAATTTAATTTGAAATTTGCAACAGTATAAATTGTATATCTCTACATTAATTACTAATTTTGTCAACTAAAACTAGTAATTAGTAATTAGTTACTAAATTGAACAACAAAAAATAAAAAGGTCATGAAGGAATCCTACTTTTAGGTTTGAATAATGCTTTGAATCCTTTAATTCAACAATGGATTGATGTCACTCTTCCTCTTACTCTTTTGTTTCCTCTTCCTATCACTATTCCTCAATCCTAATGGCTTCACTTGCAATCTTTCTAGCTCTTAAGAGTTTACTATTGCAACTTTCAACTTTGGAAATTTTGGAGTGAGTTGGAATGAGGCTTAGAAGTCTATTTGTTTAGGGTTTGGGTGGAGCAATAGGCCATTAGGGTTAAGGCTTGTGGCATACATTTCAAGAAAACCTTTTTTATTTAGAAAAAAAAGAACTTTTGCAGCTATCCACCGTAAGGGATGCCTGGAAGTATTCAAGATGTTTAGAAAACTCTTGGGAGTCCCCTAAACATCTTAGGGATGTCCTGGAGTCCCCCAGAAGCCCCTCCCTCCCCCTCAAAAAAAAATGGGGACATCCCAAAAATGTCCCTCCTAAGGGAGCATCTTGGAAATGTCCTCAAGTCTCAAGTGGCAATGGTGGGATGGCAGGGGATGATGAGCACATGCTTATATTGAGAGGGCGGGTGAATCAATATAACCAAACTTTTCCCAATTAAAAAACTTAATCAACCATACAAGGTCTAACAATTAGATACATAATAAGAACACCAATTTACATGGAAACCCTTACAGGATAAAACCACGGCAAAATTTTGCTTTTATATAAATCTCTTTTACAATCTTTGTAGGCACCAACCTACAGAAGAAACCAATCCCCTCTTATACAATTTGTGAGCACCAACCCACTGGAGACACCAATCCCCACAATTTGTAGGCACCAACCCCCATTCTTAAGCACCAACTTAGCAAGAGACACCAATCTCTCCTTTAACTTCAAAAACATAGTTCCACCTTGAATGTTTCTTCTACAATGGATGATGGACAATTCAATCTTCTCTATAAAAATCTTAATCTTATATGTCTTCGATGAATGATATTTATATAAAATTCCTTCACAAAAATCTGCATTGAATGATTTATTCTTTGCTCCTCATAAATCTTTCACATTCACTCATATACGCTTCATTATCTTAATTGATATATTTTCATATATTTGTTATTCTCTCTATCATCCCACACTTTTTTATTGATGTGTCTTCATATATATATATGCTTTCTCAGATTTGTACATATATACACCGTGTCAAATATGAATACTCCACACACATCTCTCACTTCATTTCACATTTTTTTCACTCTTAACTAAAACTTATTTTTATATCTTTAGTGATTCATGAAGAGAGACAACCTTTTAATAAGACATAACTCTTGGTTATATTAATCGCTAAACTTTACGACTTTATTAATTACTTCCTTTAGAAACATATATATATGCTCACTGCTTTTTGACTATTATTATTTCTTAATATCTATCGCTGCCTTTTGACTATTTTTATTTCTTAATATTAATCACTGTATATTATATCTTTATTACTGACTTTGTTTACTTTAATCATTGTCTTCATAAACTTAACTGCTCCTTTTATTTATCTTCATTGCTGCCCACTCTAGTATGTTAATTTCTGCCTTTTAGAGTATATTAATCATTGCACTTATTAATTCCTTGACTTTTGTTAACTCATTCATAACCTTTTAAATTTTACTTGCTGCCTTATGAAATGTAATCGCTGTTAATTAATAATCTTAATTGTTCTTCATGCAAGGCCGTTTTAAGGTAATCGTTGCTGTATTAATGCTGCTCTCTTCCTTTAATAAATTTTCTGCACTCACAAATGCATCGCTGCCTTTGGATAGTAGCTACTCCTCTTAAAATATATTCATTAACTTAAGTGAATTAAAGTATATTTATATATATGCTTTCTTTATTTTCTATGAAGTTGGCCAGCGTTTGTAATATAAATTTATAATTCCAAAATGCTAAGAGAGTGTCCAAATATGAGAGGGTCGGCTAGCCTTATGAAATTCTATTTGAATTTGACTTTGCCAATAAGAATTGGGGTCAGCTATCATTCTTAAACTTGTCTTTAATTACCTTGAAATAATACGATCTTCCCTTGAAACGATTAGTGGCCTTTGATCTTTATTCGATGTTCTTCAATCGATTTCCTTTAACCTTTGATATTGCTTTGACATTAATGACATCAACGACAACAATAACGTCAATGGAAATCTTGTCTATACATCTTTGACATCAATGACGATAAATCTTGTTCATTTTCTTTGACATCAATTACAATATTCTAACAGGGGAATGCCGCCTCCAAGTCCTTGCATCTCGGAAATTGTAGTATCCACCCGAAATTTTTTCCACAAATTTCACCCGTTAGCGTTAGCTAAAATGCAAAGATAAGCAATTGAATAAGCAACTTGTTGTGACCTTTTCACACATCACCCCCATTCAAAATGGGGACCCCCTAATTTTTGCTCTGTTTGGGTCTTTTGGGCTTTGGTTTTGCGGTTGTCTCTCTTTTGTTCCATCTGTCTTTCCGGGGATGTGCCCATCTTTGGGCGTAAGTTGAAATTTTGGCTAAGTCTGTTAAATTAGGGTTTTCATTCTTCAGGCTAGATTGAGGTTAATTGGAGTGAGAAAATTGAAATTTGAGCTTGGCACTGCGTTCAGAAAGCTTCAGGAAGGTTCCCATTAAATTTTCACTGAATTCTGACAACTTACTATTTTTAGTAAGTACTCAATTTGGGACCTTTTTCTCAAGACTTTTGAAATTCTAACTGCTACACCACGTTTAAAGCACTTCAAAGTACTTGCCTGCAAAATTTGAACAAATTCTAACAACTTTCTATTTTGAGCAGTTCTAGCTTCGAGAGCCATTTTTAGGGTTTGCATGTATAATTTTTCAATGCATGTCAGGATAATCTTCTTGGGTTTTTCAAGAGCTTCGCAATGATGTAACATGCAAGTCAAGTTGATGACTTACTATTTTTAGCAGGTACTCGCATGCAGACCAATTTTTTGGGTTTTTCTGGATTTTTTGAGATCTCCCGGGCAATATGACATGCGAACACATTCGACAATTGGTTAATCACTTTTTCAGGCACTTACTATTTTTAGCATGTTCACTCTAGCAACCCCCAGATCTTCAGTTTCACAAGCAAAGCAGTCTAGAACAAAGACGAAGTCAAACGAAGGTCAATAGAGGCACATGCAAGTGAAATTAGGGTTTCCAACTCAGGTGCCTGAAATGAGGGGTAAAACTCGAGAAAAGTGAAAAATTGATGTATCCCATTGCGATCAGTATCTTTCAAGGAATCCACTGGTAAAATTTGAGCGCAATCTGCATACTTACTATTTATAGTAAGTCACCTCTAGAACAGGGCTAAAAATAGTAGGTCAACATGAAAGGCAAGTGTGAATAGGTCAAATAGGTCATGAGGATCACGTTGGAAAAATTTCAAGTCAAGAGTTGCAGAAGTTCGAGAATCAAGTAGTTACTAAAAATAGAAAATGAGGGCGAGTAGGCTGAAAAATTGGCTAAGTATTCGAGAGCCACCTCCAAAAGTCTCCTTAACACTTCAGATGAAAATTCCAAGGCATTCAAGGAAAATGGCAGGGCACCACCTCAAATGCGCCCATCACAAGCATGCTGGATGAATGAAAATTTCCTAAGTCAGATACAAACTGGCAGACCACCCCTTGAAATGCACCCAAGTTGAGAATGGTAGCAAGAATTTTTCTAGGGCAATGAAACTTGCCTGACCACCCCTCATATGCGCCCAAGCTCCAAGAAGATGAGTTGAAATTTTTCTAAGTGATGAAATGGCATCACCCCCTCCCAAATGCGCCCAAGCTTCAAGGAGGTTTGAGAAATTTCGTAAGTCAGGAAAATGGAAGTTGACCCCTCTAAATGTGTCGTTGCCATCATGGAGGAGTTAAAAAAATTGTCTAAGGAAAAAATGGAACCACCACCTAGCAAATGCGCCCAACTTGAATAAGTTAATCAAAAAGTTTCTAAGGCATGTAAAATGGAAGCTCAAGGGGTAAAATGCGCCCAAGTTGAGAGGAGATGAATGAAAAACTCTAAGTTTGGGAAAAATGGCATGAGCTCCCCTCAAATGCACCATCATGGAGAGCATGAAAGAGAAATATTCCAAGGCATAGAAAATGGCAAGACCCCCATCAAAATGTGCCCATCATAAGCTAGATGCTAGAATTTTTTCTAAGGCAAAGACAAAAACTGAAAGCTTGACCCTCAAAATGCGCCCAAGAAGAAGTAGGTGGAGAATTTTTCTAAGGTATGGGATATCAAGCATAGGCAAGGTGCTAAATGCACCCTTGAAAAGGATGACACAAAGTTTCTAAGTCAAGAAAATGAAACCACCCTCTTTCAAATGCGCCCACATACAAGGAGGCACTGTCATATGCGCCCAACACAAAGAAGATAGGGTCCAAATGCGCTCTCAAGATGAAGTGAAACTCAAACATCAAGCTCCTAAGAGAAGATGGATAGGATAGGTGAATGAAATTGCTAAGGAAAGAGGATGAAAACATCAAGATAATATGCACCCTAGCACACATATGTTAAATGCGCCCATGATGAAAAGTTGTGAAGCAAGCAAGATTTTCTAGACAAAAATGGACTCTATCTGATCCAGAGACCAATCAGACCTCGAAAATCGAAACATGGCAATTAGGAAAGTGAAGTGGATTTATACTATAAGTGTTTTGATGTTCTTTTTGTTTGTTTTGCAGGGTGAACGTCGGGGCCAAAGCATGATGACTTGAGGTGATGGAGCAAGTACTCTGGGACGACAGTACAACCTTGGAAGGGGGCATAAAGTTACATGTTTCAAACTCCTCCATGATGTCTCATTTACGCCCAAACCATGAAGGGAGATGTTGGAAGAAACGGCTAAGTGTTGTTCTCCACAAAGACCTAATATGCGCCCAACTTAGGGAGGCAGGTGGCAAGGAAGAAATGGTTGAGTCCAAGACAAGAAAATCCTACAAGATCCAGATGGAGGAAAAGATGAAGGCTCGAGCGTTAAGGATCATCCTCAGGCACTAAAAGGTCCTCAAGGCTAAGGAGGGGGAATGAACAAAAACTTCAGTGTTAAAGAGTGACAGCAGAATGGATTGAAGAACAAAGTAGAGGAATTCTTCTCAAGTGTGAAGTCCTTCGACAATGACCCAGAAAATGTTCTCTAGCATACTTCGTGCAACCCAAGATGCAGTGGCAGCAAGGAGGAAAATCATCATCAAACAGGAGAAAGAAGTCTCCATCTTGGAGTTTTAGATTGAGAACGTGCCTGCCATATCAGTTCAAGAAGTAGAAGCTGTGATGATCAGATTGATTGAGTTTGCAGTCAAAGAGAAGGGCAATGGAACACGCCTTGTTGGATGATGGCCTTCTAGAATGTAATGACCCCTTAATAGTGAAAGCACCTAATCTTGAATCTTGCATTCAAGTGTTTCTCAAGGAGACATTAAAAACATTAGAGATTGATAAATTTCAATAATAACATCCAATAAGATCAAAGATGATATAAATATTTCATTCTTGTCAAAGGATTATCCATTTCCTTTACTATGGGTGATTCTCCTATAATATATTTCATAAGCACATTAGGATAGATATTAACACCCTTCAAGAACTCATAGATGGAATTCTAGTATACCCTTTTCCCTCATAGTGAAAGAATAGAGTCATTTTTATTTATAAGGCTCAATAGTTGCTACACATATCATTTTTGCATAATCGTATATATATATATATATATGATAGAGCATACTAACGTATATATAAATATAATTTCATGCAATAGTCATAGCGCAGCATATTACAAAGATAATATAAAGGTAATTGCATACAATAATAAGATATAACATACTACAAGAATAATAACATAAATAACAGAATATATATATAATATAAAATTATCATTCCTAAATATCCAAAGTAATATCAATAAAATATCATCCATAAGCTATAACTTACAAACAACCTTAATAAGAATATCAATGTCATCACATTATGATATTCTAAATAACATTATGCATCAATATTCTTCACACTTGTGGTTCCCTACATAGCTATTTTATTCATAACATAATCCCTAAATAACAATAATAAATAATATCATATATATTAAATATTACTTACCAGCTAGGCCCCTGAACATCAAAATGTTATCACAATGATCAATACATTACCAGAAATATTCTGATTTTCCAACTTTTAATTGTTACCACTGTGCTTGACCGATCTGCTTTAATATCACTAATGCTTTTTGTCCTTCTCTCTTTCTCCACCTTGCCCCTCCTCTTCCCTATTTTCTTCTTTCCTTAACCTTAAAATGTCTTTCTTCTTTTATTTCCCATCGTATCTCTCTAGAACTCCAGCGATTTAGCTCTCCTAAATTCGATGCCTTTTTCTGGTCTGGAATATATTCTTTTTTTTTTCCCATCGCCTCCAAAGAGATCTCCTCCTCATATAAATATATTCCCAGTTCTTTATTAAGGATGCATCGTATGGGAAAGACGCCTCCTTCCAAAGGACACGATTTTTTATTAACTAAACACTGTTTATTACTTACTTTAAGAATCTAAATCTGCCTTCCTTTTTCGAATGTTGCCTAAAGTCTTTAATAAACTCCTTCATGAGATAATCGTTGCTTTAGAAATAGTTTGTCTTTTCTTTATTTAGGCTGACATCGATTCAGGAGCTTGCATTTATATGTTATAAGTTATAATTTATATTTGCTTATATTTTATGATTTATATTTGTTTGTTATATTTTATTATTTCTGATTTCTTAGAGTAGTTTATCAAATTAGCAATAATTATAATTATAACTATTAATATTGGTATATGGTTGTATAATTATAATATTACCTTATGGTAATTATAATAATATGACTAATATTTCTTTTATATCTTTAATATGTATTTTGTGTTTATAATAATTATAATTATCCAATAATGATAATTTAATTATAATATTATTCTACGTTTATATTTTATATTAATTTTATATACTTTAATATCTATTACATCGTAATAATATTTATGATATTCATAAAATTCATAATTATAACATTGTTTTGGACTATTACAATTGTGTAATATCAAATGGTTAACTATTTTAATTATGCTTCTAAATGTCACAAGTTTCGGGGACATGACATAGAAGATGATGGTGGACATTAATTGCTCATTATGACTTCGGGAGAAAGTGGGAATCTTTTTCTCATTTATTACCCCTACTCCTCTTTGTGGCGGTTTTTAGGGAAGAATCTTGATTAGGGCATATGTGGCTCAATCTAAGCCTTTCGTTGTAATTCAATCTATGCCGTCCATTGAAATTGGCCATCTATAAAAGGGGCATCCCCCCTCGTTTGTATCATATAGATTAGAGAGATAGATAATAGAATAGTAGAAGATAGCATAGCATAGATTGAAGTGGAAGGAAGGCTTTCGAATTGAATTCTTTGTAAGAAGTTGTTGTGAACACTCTCATAATAAAAAGAGTTATCATTGCTTGTGGTTCCATCTTTTGTTGTGGGTAGCTAGCGAGGCTTCTTCATCCTTCCAATTCGCATAGAATCTTAAAGTAGAACTTAGAGTAAAGTAGATTTTAATTCATGCAAGTATATGGTAGTTGTGGAATGTGGTGTTTAATTTGAGCAAGCTTCGCTTATCCATACCACTAGCGGGCTCATTGACGGTGGGTTCGCCTTGCGTGGTCAACTGGAATATTGTGGACCTAACTTCGTTTACGGTTTGTATGTTGGTATGCGTCATTGTGATGTGTTGATGTGTTTTTCGTGACTGCACCAACATAGAATAAAGTTACCAACGGTGACTCTATCCTCTCTTGAAAAAAATCTCTTGAATGCTAAGATTGCTAGAAAGATCATGCATTCAACTCCAAGGTTCCTTCATGCAGTGGATAGTCTCAGTTGGCTCGATGTGATTTGTTGGTATTTCAAGGGGACTTACGAAATTGTTCAACATCGGAGAAAGGAATTTGAATGCTTGAAAGGTTTGTCTATAAAGCTCTTGTTTCCTAAACTAACTAGAGAGTACTAAATTTAAATGAGTGTAGGGATAGAAGATGCTATGGACTAATCTACGCGTGGGACGTGGAGATCAATTTTCACAAACCTCAACCAGATTCCGCTTTGCCTCACTTCGGACAGCTTCCACAGAACCGGTGCAATCTTCAAGGGGAGTAACTAAAGATATTTAGATTACAATTCAACAATGAAGACACCGTCACGACGACGCATACCAACATGAAGATCATAATCGAAGTTAAGTCCACAAGCTTCCAATTGACCACGCAAGGCGAACTCACCATCAGGGAGCCCACTAGTGGTATGGATAGACGGAGTTTGCTCGAATTGAAGACCACATTCCACAGTTACTATCTACTACTTGCATGAAAATGAAAATTTCTCTAACTTAAGTCCTACTTGAAGTAAAAGGATGAAGAAATCTCGCTAGCTTGCTCATAACAAAGACAAATTCACCATCAATGAAAGCTCTTTCATTATGGAAGTTTTCACAACAATCTCTTACAAAGTTTTCAAAGGAAAACTTTCCTTCTCCTTCAAACTATCCTACCAATCTATACTAAGCTATCTGTAAGCTATCACCTAGCTGTCTCTCTATTCTCTAATGATCTAATGTCTAATCCGGTACAAATGAGGGGGGGTGCCCCTTTTATAGCTGGCCAAGTCCAATGGACGACTCAGCTTACAATCAGATGGAGGGCTCAGATCGAGCCACATAAGCCCTAACCCTAAAAAGAGGAGTGGAGTAATAAATGAACAATTAATGTCCACCATCCTCCAGAAGATTCCTGTTCATAGACGCGTTCACATTGCTTCAACTTCTTAGACTGGTACGGCAGGCACGTTCTCAATCTAACATCAAGCCTGCAAACTCTTTCTCCTGCTCGACGATGATTTTCTTCTTGATGTTGTTCTTCAACTTTGAAGTACTTGCTTGGGGGTGATTATTTCTTCACCTCTGATCCTGAAGGGTCCTCTTATCTTGGACTCGAGCATTTCTTCCGCACCATTTACCTCTCTGAATTGAGTGCATATTAGGTTATTCCAACACTTAGCCATTTCTTGCAACTTTTCTTCCTTCATGATTTATCATCTTGGACTATCTGCTTCATTACTCCAAGTCACCGTGCCATGGCCCCGACGTTCAGCCTGCAAAACAAACAAAGAGGACATCAAAACACTTTACAATATAAATCCACTCTACTTACTAGATCTTCATGCTTTGACTTTCAAGATTTGAATGATCTCCGAATTTGATAGGGCTCATCTCTTTTTCTCCAGCAGGCTTTGCCTTCTTTACAACCTTTCATCATGGATGCATATCATCTTGATATTCAAGTTTCACTTCATCTCCAAATTCTTCATGCCTTAGCCAAATTTCCATCTTGTACTCTGCTTCCCGTGTACCTTGAAGTTGTGCCTTAGAAACTTTATCCAACTTGACAGTGCATTTAGAGGGTGTTGTTTGATTCCTCTCTGTCTTAGAAAATTTTCCAACCAGCATGATACCCCCTTTTTTCCTTAGCCAAATTTCCAACCCATCTGCCTTAGAAATAATTTATTTCTTCTAGAAAATTTCATCAACCAGGCGTCCGAGAAAAATCTCCATCTTAAAGTCTTTAGCAGGGTGTGAAGAATTTCAAAATCATCTCCTTGTTGAAGATATCCAATACCAAGAAGAAAATTCCTCTCAGAAAATGCAAAATTCATGTGTATCACTATGAAGGGGGACATTTAATTCTTTTATTTTCAACCCTTGCAAAATATTTCACCAAGGTTTATTCTTTCTTCTCCTCTGGGCACGCTTTTCCTTATCTTGCCTCAGAAATTTTATCCACTTGCCCGACTCATGAAGGGCGTATTTGAAGAACCTTGCCTTTAATTCCACCACTTAAACAAATTTCCTTCTACATCCTTGATGGGTGCATATGGGGGGTTTGACTTCCATTTTATTGCCTTAGAAAAATTTCCAACTTCAACTCTTGAGTTAGGTGCATCAAAGGGGGGGGTCTGCTTCTAGTTTTCCAGACTTAGAATTTTTTTTTTCAAAATTCACTCCTTGCCTTGGGCGCTATTCCACCCCTGAGCTTTCAATTCTTCATACTTAGAAATTTTCCCCCTAATCTCAAGTTACTAGGGCACATATGACATGGGCTACGTCCAATCTTGATGCCTTAGACAAATTTTGTACTCATCTCCTCAAGGTTGGGCGCATTTAGGAGCTTCTACTTTCAACCTTCAATACTTAGAATATTTCCTCATCTTCCCCTTTAGCTAGGGCGCATTTGCTGGGTGCTACTCCAAGTTTCAACCCTTAGAATCTTTTCAACTCACCTCCTACAGGTCAAGGCGCATATAGGGGGTTTGACTTCAAGTTTTGGAAACTTAGAAAAAAAATTCTTAGCTCTTATCTTTGCTTAGGGCGCATATCAGGAGGTGAGCTTCTAGTTTCATGCCTTAGAACTTTTCTTACCTTCGCTCCTTGTTTGGGCACATATAAGCCCTTCTACTTCCAATTTTTTACATTTAGAAAATTTTCCATGTGCCTCTCTTTACCTAGGGCGCATTTAGGGGTCTCAACTTTCAATTTCCAATACTTAGAAACTTTTCAAGTATCTTCTCCTCTCCTTAGGCGCATATGGAGTGTCAAGCTTCAAATTTCAATTACTTAGACATTTTCCAAGTCCTACTAGTCAAGGCGCAAATGAGGGGGCTACTTCAAGTTTAAAACACTTAGCATACTCTCTAGTCTCCCCTTCAAGTCAAGGCGCAAATGAGGGGGTCTACTTCAAGTTTTGCACACTTCGAGTTTTTTTAAGGCCTCCTCCCAGTCAAAGGCGCATTCAAGGGTGTGTGCTTCCAATTTTACATAGCTTAGAAAATTTTCAAGTGTCTTTCTTTCCAAGGGTGTATATGAGGGGTTGAGCTTCAAGTTTGAAGCACTTAGAAAAATTTCATGCCATCTTCAAGTAGCTAAGGCGCATTTGGCATGTTGGACTTCAAATTTCTCAGACTTAGTGAATTTTTCATGGCTCTTCAAGCATCTGGAGTGGATTTGAGGGTGTAAAGCTTTCATTTGAAGGATTTTCAGCCTTTTGTCTGACCTAAGGCGAATTGTTCAAGATGCCCTCAGCTTGCCCTAACCTGCTATTTTTAGAAAATTTCTCAAATTTTGCAATTCAAGCTGATTCCAAGCTCCAAAAGGTTGGATTTTGATTTGCCTCAAACCTCGTAACGTGATTGTGCTGCTGATGCCTGATGCCTGTATGCTTCTGCTATTTTTATCAAGTTACTAAAAATAGTAATTGTTCAGAATGAGCTCAAATTTTGTGTGTAAACTATTTGAAAGATGTTGATCGTGGCTGGATGATGCCTCTATGTGGCTGTCGTGTTTCACCCTACCTTTTAGGAGACCCTAATTCCTCTGCATGGACATGCTAAAAATAGGAAATGCTTGATTTTCGAACCTCTGCAACTTCGTTTGATCTGAAATTCGCTCCATGGGGTCTTCATCACCTGTTTGACTTGTTCATACTGATGCCTTGCGCTGACCTGCTATTTATAGCATGTTTCAGAAGTGACTTACTATTTATAGCAACTGCTTGATTTTGAGACTTCCACAACTCCGTTTATCTTGAAATTTGAATGACGTGACCCTCATCGGTAGACTTGCCCGTTCACACTGGCGTCTGATGCTGACTTACTATTTATAGCCTATTTCAAACGTGGCTTACTATAAATAGTAAGTGCTTCGATTGCCTTCAAATTTTATCGGTGGATAGCTTGAAAGATATTGATCGCACTGGGATACACCGGTTTTCGAAAATTCTGGCATTTAACCCCTCATTTTGGGACCCGAAGTTGGAAACCATAATTCGTCTAGCATGTGCTTCAAATGACCTCCGTTTGACTCCGTTTCTGTTGCACTTTGCCCTGTTCGTGATCCTGATGTGCTGGGTAGCTACTGGAATGAACCTGCTAAAAATAGTAAGTCTTTGAAAAGTGATCATCTCTGCTTGCATGTCACATCACTGCGCAGCTCTTGAAAAACCCACAAAGAATATCCAGACATGCGTTGAAAACTCTGACATGCAAACCCTAAAAATAGCCTCTGAAGGCTGAGTGTTGAAAGTCATCATTTCATGTTGCATGTTATATCACTGTGAAGCTTTCAAAAAACCCAAAAAGAATCCTATTGTGACCTTTTTCACACATCGCCCCATTGCAAATGGGGACCCCCTAATTTTTGCTTCGTTCCAAACTTTTGGCTTGATTTTGCGGTTTTCCTATTGTCTCTCTTTTCTGTTGTTTGCCTTTCGGGGGATGTGTCCGCCATTGAATTTAAACGTGAATTTGGCCAAGTTGGTGAAATTAGGGTTTGTACTTTCCTAGTCAGTCCGAGGTCAAACGAAGTGAATAAATTGAAAACAAAGACTAACATTGCTGTCAGTATGCTTCCAGCAAGCCTCCACTGAAATTTCATCAGATTCCGGTCAATTACTATTTTTAGCAGTTCAGGTTCCAGAGCAGATTTCAGGGCCTATATGCAGAGTTTTTCAACGCATGTCTAGAGATTCCTTCTAGGTTTTCAGAGACCTTCGCGATGGTGTAACATGCAAAGTGAGATGACAACTTTCAGAGTTCAGCCTTCAGAGGCTATTTTTAGGGTTTGCATGTCAGGGTTTTCTTCGCATGTTTGCATATTCCTTATGGGTTTTTCGAGAGCTTCGCAGTGATGTGACATGCAAACGGAGATAACCACCTAGCCGTTTCCAACACTTTAGAATCACGAACTGATCGCAATGCAACAGAAACGAGAACAAACAGAGATCATTTGATATGCATGCAAAACAAATTAGGGTTTCCACTTGACCCGAAGAGGGTAAAAAGTCAGAATTTTCGAAAACCGGTGATACCTGACCGATCAAGATTCTCAAAGCTATCTCACGGATAAAATTTGAGGGAGAAGCTACACTTACTATTTATAGTAAGTCATTTTGGAAACAGTTAAAATAGCAACAACAAAGATAAAAGTGCATGCTCCATTGTGCCCGGTCACGTGGTGAGGAGCACATCATTCGAATTTCAAATCAAACGGAGTTGTGGAGATATCAGAAGCAGGCAGTTTCTATAAATAGCAAATCACCTTCAAAAATGGGCTAAAAATAGCAGGCCAGCTCAGAATAGCAGTGTCAACAGGTTGATGAAGTTGTGAGGATCCAGCGTTCAAAATTTCAAATCATTCTGAGCTTCAGAGATGTGAAAATTAGGGGCTTACTATTTATAGCAGGGCATGGATAAGCTGGCGGAAGAAGGTAAAAATGTCTAAGTCTGAGTTTCATCCTGCAGACACCTCCAGATGCGCCATGCTTGCCTTCCAGGTGATGGAAAATATTCTATGAAATGAGTTCATCCTCCTGCCACCTCCAAATGCACCCTGCTTGATGAGGAAGCATAAAAAATTTCTAAGGCATAAGTTTCATCCTGCAGCTACCTCAAAATGCGCCCTCAAGCAAGGTCTCATATTTGAAAATTTTTCTAAGTATAAAACTTCATCCACCTCCTATAGCAAAATGCGCCCACCTTGAGAGTTTGATGAGAAAAATATTCTAAGTGTTGGATATCCTCCTGCCACCTCCAAATGCGCCCATGCAATAAGAAAGTCAAGGAAGTCAAAGAATTTCGTCCACCTCCTATGTTGAAATGCGCCCTCACATGCAAAATGCGCCCACCTTGAGAGTTTGATGAGAAAAATATTCTAAGTGTTGGATATCCTCCTGCCACCTCCAAATGCGCCCATGCAATAAGAAAGTCAAGGAAGTCAAAGAATTTTGTCCACCTCCTATGTTGAAATGCGCCCTCACATGCAAACAAGATGCTAAAAAAATTCTCTAAGTATGGAACTCGTCCTTCACATATGGCCAAATGTGCCCATGCAATAAGAAAGTCAAAGAGTCAACAAAGTTTATCCTTCACACTAAGCAAAATGCGCCCACCTTGAAAACATGACATGCAAAATTTTCTAAGGCAAGAATCTCGTCCACCTTACATGCCAAAATGTGCCCAAAAGAGGCCATGTGAAGACAAAAACGAGGGAGATGAAGGGTCACATGCTAGGCATTGGAAATTTTAAAATCCCTCTCACCCTCTTATATGCGCCCATCCTTCTCCTAGGCTCAAATGCGCCCAAAAGAGGCCATGTGAAGACAAAAGAAGGAAGTCAAAGGGTCACTTGTTGGAGGCGTTACAAGTTTCATCATTCATGCATGCCAAAATGCGCCCAAGGTGTTGAGGGTGATGAATATAATATGTGAGGTGTTGGGAATATTAAGGTGGCGAATGAAAAATGTTGCCTAGGCATGTTGAATATTCCTCATGAAGTGTGATGTGCGCCTAGGGTGTGTGAGGTGGTAAGTGATATGTTGGGCGTTGGAATTCTTAAGCCTATGGAGGATTAAAAAAAACAAAATGCAAGGTGGTGAATAAAATAAAGAATGTGCCAGGCGTTGGGATTAAATATCCTCCATGACATGTGCCTTCAGGAAAATCTTCTAAGTGAAGTTGATAAAATTTCCACCACTGGCGAACGAATGAAGTTGAATAAAATTTCCCAAGGAAAAATTTTCATGCAGGGTGATTTAATTTAAAATTCTCTAAGGCAAAATATTTTCTTCCTTTAGGAAATACGCCTAGACTGTGAGGTGTGAAATTTTTCAGAAGCACGAATGAAGTTGTCGGAGATGAAGTCAAAAAGTGCCTCCTTCACGAGGTTGATAAAGAATTTTCAAGTCAGAGCAACAAAGTACTCATAGGGATGAGGAACTTGAATAAATTTGTTGAAAGTTAGTTTTCTAAGGTTCAAAATTCAAAATTAAATGAACCCGTTCATTGTATACCCATGAGTTCGACAGATTCTGAAGAAAATTTTCTTCTAGGTATTGAAGATTTCCAATGAAGAATGGATTTCCAAGTCTTCCACGCTTCGCCGAGGCCTTCAGGATGAAGATTTTTGATGGGCATAGGATTGATGAATTTCCTAAGGGAAATTTAAAAAATTTCTAAGGCATGGAATAAAATGTGTTGTTGACATAAAAGTGCCTTGGCAGATGAATTTGAAAATGATCGCCTAGATAATTTTTGATCAAATTCCCGATGAAAGCATTTTTCTCGAGTCTGAGTTGGATGAAAAGATTAGAGTGAAGTACGCCCAAGCAGAATGCAAGATGGGTTGGAAATTTGGTTAAGGCATAAAGAATTTGAACGCGAAGTTGACTAGTGAAGACGATGAACGCTTGGAAGTTAGAGCGTGAAAATCTTGGTAAGTAAGTTGAATTTATATTATGAAGTGTTCTAATACTCTTCTCCTTGCTTGTTTTGTAGGAGGAACGTCGAGACCAAGCGGTGATGACTTAAAGTGATGAAGCAAGTAATTCAAGATGACATCTCAACCTCGAAGGAAGAAAAGTTGCAAAAAGTGGCTAAGTGTTGAGACTTAGTATGTGCCCAGCTCAAGTGGCAAAGAAGAAATGTTTAAGTTCAAGACAGGAAAATATTTCTAAGTCCGGGATAAAATGAAAGCTCAGGTGTTGAAAAGTTGAAGAACGACGTCAAGAAGAAGATCAAGAGCAGTATGAACGCGTTTCCGGACTGGAATCTTCTAGAAGGGTGATGGACATTAATGGCTCATTTATTACCCCACCCCTCTTGGTGGTGGTTTTTAGGGTGAATCTTGTTTAGGGTTGAGGTGGCACAATCTGGGCCACCCAGCCGATTGTAATCTGAGCCGTCCGTTGGACTTGGCCAACTATAAAAGGGGGAGTCCCCCTCATTTGTAATTCAGTAGAAATTAGATTAGAGTAGAAGTCGGAGTAGAGAGGCAACTTAGAAGTAGCTTAGTATAGATTGATAGTGTAGTTGAAGAAGAAGGAAAGTTTTTCTTTGAAAACTTTTGCAAGAAATTGTTGTGTAACACTTTCATAATAAAAGATTTTTTCATTGATGGTGAAATTCGTCTTTGTTATGGATAGCTAGCGAGGTTTCTACATCCCTTCTACTTCAAGTAGCATAATTTCATTTTCATGCAAGTAGTTGTTAGTTGTGGAATGTGGTGTTTGATCTAAGCAACTTCGTCTATCCATACCACTAGTGTATTTGCTCATGGTGAATGCGCCTTGTGTGGTCAACTGGAATATCATGTACTTAACTTCGATCATGATTTGTATGTCTATATGCGTCGTTGTGATGGTATTTTCATGCTAAGTTGTGATCTGAACACCTTGAACTACTCCTCTGAAGATTGCACCGACTCCGTGGAAGCTATCCGAGGGGAGGCAAAGCGAAGTTTGGTTGAAGTTTGCTGAAGTTGAGCTCCATATCTCACACTTAAAATAGATTTAGACTCTCTAAACCCTACAACCCCTTTAAATTCAGTACTTTTCTGATTAGAATAGGAAACCCGTGCTTCATTGATAAATCTGTCGAATTGTGGAACCCCCTTTCCTCTGCTGTTGAATAATTCCGTAAGTCCCCTTGAAATACCAGCAAATCACATCGAGCCAATTGAGCCTATTCACACTGAAAGAACCTTGGAGTTGAACGCACGAACTCTCGCAATCTTAGCGTGTTGGATACTTTGATCAAGAGAGAATAGGGTAGCCATTGGCGACTTTATTTTGCGTTGGTGCGGTCACGAAAAACACATCAACAAATCCCTAGACATGCACTGAAAAACTTCGCATGCAAACCCTAGAATCTTCTCCTGAAGGTGAACTTGCTAAAAATAGAAAGTTGTCCGTTTCAGCTCAAAACTTGCAGACAAATAGCTTGACGTGCTCTGGATGTAGTGTAATGATCGGAACTTCAAAAGTGCTGAGAAAAAATGTAAGTTGTCAGAATTTAGTGAAATTTTGTTGGGAACCTACTGGAAGTTTGCTGACTACATTGCCAAACTCAGATTTCAATTTATTCGCTCCATTTGACTTCAAACTGGTCAGAAGATTCAAAACCCTAATTCTCAGACTTAGCCAAAATTTCACATTAGACGGGCACATCCTCAGAAAGACAGACAGAACAAGAGAGAGACAACAGGAAAACAAACTAAAAACCAAGCCAAAAGACCCGAACAAAACAAAATTTAGGGGGTCCCCATTTGCAATGGGGCGATGTGTGAAAAGGTCACAACATGATGGTATCTGCATGTTGAATCGTGATCTGAATATCTCTAGTTACTCCTTTGAAGATTGCACCGGTTTTGTGGAAGTTGTCCAAAGTGAGGCGAAGTAGAGCTTGGTTGAAGTTTGCAAGAGTTGATCTCCACATCCCACGTCTAGAATAGACCATAGCATTTCTAATCCCTGCAACCATTCAATTCAGTACTTTTTCTGGTTAGTTTAGGAAACCTGTGCTTCATTGACATATCTTTCGAGGATTGTGAGAACCCCTTTCCCTTCGATCTTCAGCTGAACAATTATGTAAGTCCCCCTTGAGATACTAGCAAATCACATCGAGCCAACTGAGTTTATCCACTGCATGAAGGAACCTTGGAGTTGAATGCATGATCTTTCTTCCAATCTTAGCATGCAGGAGATTTTGTTCAAGAGAGGATAGAGTAACCATTGGGAAACTTTATTCTGTGTTGGTGTGGTCATAAAACACCCGTCAACACAACCCTCCACTTTTTGATCACCCAGATCCTAGAGTGGGCAAGGTGAGAGCATACGATGAAAAGGGTATCTTGCAATTACTCGAAAGACAAGCTAGTTAGAAATGAACAACTCCCACTTTCTGATCACCCAGATCCTGATGTGGGCAAGGTGAGAGCATACGGTGGTTGGCTTACAATAGTGAAATCCTTTATGCTGCCACTTCTTTAGTGGGGTGAGTAAACATAACCAACTGTGTGAAAGTAAACATCCACTTATTCAACAGGAAATACAAGAAAGGAAAATGCACATGGCAGCAAGCCGACCAACCTCTGCTTGTTCAGCAGGCATAACAAGAAAGCAAATAAGAATTCGACCACTTATTTAGCGGGAGTAACAAGTAACATAAAGTAAAGCTCGACCACTTATTTAGCGGGAGAAACCACTTGTTCAGTAGGGTAAGTATCAAATGCAAAGACGAGCATCCACCAACGGTACTATTGATGGTGTTACAATGAGCTCAACATAATCATATCAGACCATTACATATTGCTGTTATGAGAGGTAAATGACAAAAATGTGAAGTAAAACACCCTCCCAAGATGCTATAGTGAAGAATAAGGACACCCCCTTCAAACTATAATAGGTATACCTCAAGATAGGGCCACCGGAGATCAATAGAAGGTCATGTAAGCTGCTGAAACAGGTTTGATGCACTTGAACAGCAGGTCTGAAACCCCAACCGACAACCTTCAAATGAGCATAACTCCTCCGTTACTCAGTAGAAACTCACCAAACCACTTGCAAATGAACAAGCAAGCCTAGGCATCTAAGGTGAGCTATCAAGCAACCCCAAGCCAATCAGAACAGCAGCAAGAAACTCCCAAACACCACTCAGCAGAGGTGTATGGCCTCCCTAGGTAGGTCGACCCTCTCTCAAAAATCCAAAACTCCACTAAAAATCACCAAAACTTGGAAAAAGGGGTGCCCAAGCATGAGAAAGGTCATGAGCCAATACCCACAAAAAGATATTCGCTTCTCTGTTCAGCGTGAGCAAAAAGGTGGGTCAGCTAGGCACCAAACAACAACCTCCAAATCTGATTGATCACACCAAAACACCTCCAAAGCTGCAAATCATCACACACACACACCAAAATATATCTAGAAGACATCAAAACTAGCAAGATTTGAAAGAAATGAGATAGCCATCACCAAAATAAACTTAATGACAACCCCTGAGATGGAGCTACAACACTGTTCAGCTAGGAGATATCTTTCAATCTTGATACTAAAGTTGACTTAGAGGGATTTCATCTTCAAAGCCCAAGGAGATTACTCTGCATTTCGACAACACTTTGTTACATCAAATTCACATATCCAAAATGAGAACAAGTGAGGGCATTATATAACTTTTGAGACTCAGGAATTTGAATTGCTTTTCCCTCTCAGAATGGGACACCACATTTGGAGAATATAATATTTTATTAAAAACACTTGAATCCTTCACTTTTGGCGTCCAACTTTGATTATGCATAAAATTAACTTTTAAAACACTTAAGTCTCCCATTTTGGCGTCCAAGCTCAATTCTACCTTTTAAAAACAACTTAAGTTATGCTTCCTAGGCGTGGGGGTCAAAAAGTGACTTTGACAATATAAAATAAACCTAAGTTGCCAACTTTTCCATTTTCAAACTCCAAGAATGGTGGAGAAGCCAATTGCTGAAAATATCAGGATGCCAACCATTGCAACTACCATCACTACCAGAAATAGTAACCTTGTATTGAACTGCTACCAAGACCATTGCCAAAAATAGTACTTACCAAAAATAGCATATTACTAAATATAGTAAGTGAGTCCAAACTCAAAATAAGCTCATTAATAAGCTCATTCTAAGATGCAACAGCGACTTACTAAAAATAGTTTTTAAGTATTAAAAATAGCAATGATTGCCCACCAAGGATCTCAAAAAACCCAGAAAATCCTTTGGAAAACTCCCGCAACAATCTCTTGAAAAGTTGACGAGAAACCTCCAAGAATCTTGGAACCAGGAAACCCTAAAATCACCTCCGAGTAGCCTACGGGTCTCCAGAAATAGGCTAACAGCCATTGAAAAGCATAGGGTTAAAAAGGGGACATTACAAAAATGTCCCCATCTTGGAAAGACAGGGAATTTGGGGGGCGGGGAGGATTGAGGAGGTGGGGGCGGAACAGGTCCAGGTCCCCGTGGAACACTAGTTTTTATTTTTGTTTGAAGCACCCTCTTAAGGAAGTAAGTATTAAGAATTTGTGTTACCCACTACAACTCAAGAAACATTCCAAATCAAAACAGATTTCTATTGATTTGAAATTGAAATTGAATTTTGAAAGAATAGGGTTAATTCAGGATATAGTGATAGAACAATGGAGTGCCTTTTATTTAGAATGGAATCTTTGCAAGTAAATGATAAGAGATCGTCTGGAATCTGCAAATATAGATGTGTATTGAATGAAGAAATTGGCTTGAGCTTGTATTAAAATAAATGTTTAGCATTCAATGGAAAACAACTCAGCATAATCCTTTAGTGGAACTCAGATTTACAATGTTTTTGACATTTGAGGCAATATTGTGCTAAGTTCTTATGCGTTTTAATTTCAGATAAGAAACTTATTTATCTAAGAAAAAATCTATCTAATCCTTGGTTACGTCAGCCTGACCATGTTTTGATATTTGAATTGTAAGTTGCATGCATTATAAATCATAGTCACCTGGTTCAAAAACGTTGTTAGGCTTGGAAATTCAAGATTTTTTGAAATGTTTGAAATATGGGAAAAGTTTATAAAATGATTCAAAAAACTAGGAATAAGAAAATTAAATAGTGTAAAAAATCAATTACATAAAACTAAGAAATTGAGATAATGCATTTGTGAAACTTACAAGTTTGCATGTCACAATATTATACAGTTAATTTTATTCAGATCTCTGTTAGTTTGCTCCTCTTACTCTGTTTCCAAAATAGCATAACGGCGATAGGATTGCTATGTTTGTTTTTCTATATATATATATCATTTTTTAATTTAAAAATAAAACCTGTTTTGGCATTCGGTCTGCACAGGCCTAAACTTTGGGTTTGGACTAAACCTTTGCCAAATACTAACTGAAAGTTATGTTTATGTTATAAATGCATCCCTCTAAATCACCACCGTAGAAGGTACCTTTGTGAGAGATGAATCCTGAGCGTTTGGAAAAACATGTGAAAACTTTCAAGTTTCAGTGAAGCATTTCTATCAACTATATAGAGGCAAAATTTCCTAATAACCACAAGATTGGATAGGCTATTCAGCAGTGAACACATCGATAAAAATGATCTTATTATCAGTCTTGGCTTTCCCAGTTTGCTTTACCCTTTGCAATGGACCTTACAGACTTGGTTTTCATTCACAAAGAATATAATATAGAGATAAGAAATCAAGTGATTATCTTAATATGGATAAAAAACTGTTCAACTCTATGCTCTCCTAGAAATGATGTCAAGGGACCAATTATATAAGGGTTTCCACTCTATTTCTTAACATTGCATTAACTATCAAGGAAACCTTTGCATAGTCAGACAATTATGGGTCAAATATCTATCCTTGTTATTATGTCTATTATAGTGTAATACTTCACACTGAGACTGTGCTTCTATTTAATGCAGGCACTAGAGAGGAGAAAAGGAGGAAAGATGTTTAATTTTTTGCCAAAATTATGTATAAAACTTTGTTTCCCCTTAATGCAAGCAGCGAAGAAGAGAAAGGGAAAAAAGAAAATCCATTTTTTTCCAAACTAGTTAGCCTATGAATCATGGTTGGAAATTTACTATATGCATGGATTTTAAATGCATCACTGGTGGAGCAACAGTCATGCAAAACTCTATTTATGTACTGGAATCAACAGTAATTTCTTTATGTTACTTAATGATTGCAGTAAATGCTTGAGTTAGAAAATAAAGGAAAACTTTGGTTTTCCAGGCCATGTTTCTCAAGTGTTTCAAATATCTGTTTATGCTGTATAACATTTTACAAATTAATAATGAGTTTTTTCAATGTTGATGTCACATCCCTTGAAGACTCCCATTTTAATTTCTTGTAGATAGGCACATTGATTGATTCACCCCTGCCCAGGGTGTAAGATGATTTGGGTTCTATAGTTCGATTGAGGAGTGTTCCAATGCCCATCTTCAAGTCTAATGTCGATTGGCTTTGTCAACACCATGGCTCAACGCTTGTAAATGATATTGCCTTCCAATGTGCCCCAGCCTTTCCATTTTATCTATCTATTTTAGTTGAGACCTAGCTTGTTCCCCACTTCCCCTTTTGAAAAGATATCTTCAATATAAACTTATTATTGCACACAAATATATAATTTATTATTATCATAATCAAAAATTTATAGAATACTTATAGTAAATATTCATAACTAATTCTCTAAATCTTAATATTCATACATATTTTGGTAAATAAGTATTCATGCCAAACAACATATATCAAGATAAACAATTACTGCAGTCCACAACCACTTAGATAAGTTAATATGTTATATCTAACTTCTTGTGGAAGTCAAAAAATGTTAGTAAATAATTAACATAATAGTAAATAATTAGACAAATTTTCTACAGTCTATTGGAATGTTCAAAGAGCTTTTGGATGAAATTGTCTAAATTTTTAGCATGAACATTTTTTAATCAAACTTTGTGATCCATCATTAAGATGAAGAAGAAAAATATGAGATAGGTTGCAAACCGTGCTGTTTATAATGAACCATTTAAGGAAAGCAAGGTTTGCAACCTTCTTGAACAACTTGATCCTTAACTTTTCAAAAAGTTTTGTTTTGGAACACATTTTTGATCCAGATGGATACTTTTCACCAAAAATTGAAGTGTTTTGCATGCTCCAAATTTCAGCTTTATCTTGAAGAGCTTGGAAATCTGAACCCAACACAAATTGAATGGGCGAAAAAGGAGTTTGTATGCTCAAGTTATGGCTGGTCAAAGTTGGGGTCAAACAGGAATTAGGGACCAGTTAGAAAGGCGAAAAAATGATTGTCTTAGAATTTGTCGAAATCGGCTTCATGACAAAGAGCTCGTTGCTATGAGTCCAACACCGTTCGTTTCGTAAAAAATAGAGCTCGGAGGACAAAGTTACAGACGATCAAAGTTTGCAAAAAAAAGGGTTGACTTGATGACGTCAACAAAAGTACAGTAACAGTCGTACAAGTGACATGGATGAATCATTATG
>VDFB02015598.1:0-23354 GCA_007258455.2 Sequoia sempervirens | reverse complement strand
TTCTCTTGTGGTTCTTAGTAGTTTTCAAAGTTAGGAAGTGTTATTAGATTTGACTATACCAATTTCTTCATGATTGTCTCGATGGGTTCCAATAACTATGTGTACTTACATTTGGGATAGTTGTTCCTGTTACTAGCTTGCCTTTGTTGCATGTTGGTGTTACTAATCTAATTATTTTGTGGTGGTGTTGTTTTTTGCATAGTTGGTTGGATGTTAGAAACTTGATTGTTATTGGGTCTAGAAGCACTCAATATAACCTTTAGCATCTACCACACCATCATTTGTTATGTTTTGTTCTGGCCCATAATATAGTTTCTCATTTGAACTAGTTGAAGGATAGTTGTCTTTGTAAGCTTGAGTATTTCCTTGTGAGATTAGGGCTCTTTCGATGTTAAGGGCTCTAGGGACAAGTTCGTCATATGATGTGATGCATTGCATTTTCAAGTGGACTGATAGATTTGGATCAAGATTGGCTATAATGATTCCCATTTGTTGTTCGTCAGGAAGAGGCCACTTGCTTTTACTAGCTCTTTGTCTCCATCGTTGCAAGAAATTAGCAAAGGTTTCTCCTGGATATTGTTTAAGAGTGTATAATTCTTCTATACTAATGTCCACGTAAATATTGAAGGAGTAGTGATCGATGAATTTATCAGTTAATTATTGAAAACAATTGATACCAGGAGGCAAATGAGAAAACCAATCCATAGCATGACCTATTAAACTTCAAGGGAAGAGGCACATTATATATGAGTCGTTGTAAGCCACTTCCATGCACATGATGTTAAATTATTTGATATGGTATCATTGTTATGTTTTGGTCAAATGGGTAAGGACACAAATTTTGTGTATGAGGTTTATTTGTCTTGCCCATGCAAAGGTCCTGCATTTCTTGTGAGGGTGTTTTCAATTGCGATGCTAGATCGTCTTGCGGGTTGGGTGGAGAAACATATGGTGGGATGAAAGATGAGTTAGATGGGGTGTATGATGGTGTGAGATTCTATGAAAGTGATGGATATGTTCCCGATGCATTTGGATTGACAATATTTAAATGAGGATAATAGGAACCTTGTTGTTGTTATTGGGAATACTATGAGCTTTTTGTTGTTGTTGCACCACTTGTTGTTGGGCCTATTGTTGTTGGTGTGATAATAAATCTGCTTCTTGTGCTTGATGTTGTTGTTGTGTAGCTTGTGCTACTAATGCTGCTTGTTGTTCTTGATGTTGTTGTTGTGCTAAGGCTACTTGTTGAGCTTGATGTTGTTGTTGTGCCAAGGTTGCTTGTTGAGCTTGATGTTATTGTTGTGATAAGGCTACTTATTGAGCTTGATGTTGCTATTTTTCTAAGGTTGCTTGTTGTGCTTGTTGTTGTTGGACGAATTTTTGATAGGCTTGTTGTAAAGCTAAGGCATGTTCTTGCAATGCGGGATTACATGGTTGTTGAGACATCTATGAATGATTATGGATATTGATGTTTTGAATGGGTAGCAGATTCCTAGTGGAAGGTGGAGGGTTCCCTTGATTTAACATTCCTTGAAAGATGGTAGAATGAGGTGGAGGAATGTATGTTTGAGGTCCCAATTGATTTGGAATAGTAAAGGGGACTATGGGAAAAGATGATGTCATTAAATTTTGCAATGGAAATGACACACTAGGACCTTGAGTCCATTGATTGAAAAGATTCCCTTGTCCTATGTTTTGAGGATTGCTTTGTGCAAAAGATGTAAACAAGGGATTTGTGATCAACGTACTTCTAGGATTGAGAGGACTTGTAACCAAGGGATTTTTTTGAGGTGGATTGATGGTGGATGATGTGGAAATGGTAGATGAGATGGATGAACCCACTAGAGGGTTGGATAAAGATGTCCCTATTTTCATTAAGGGATGGTTCTGTGATATAGTATCGATATTCCCTTGTGTTATATTTTGAGATACTTGGTCTATATTGCTTTATGTGATGGTAGGAATATTTTTAGTACTCATAGGTGTGGATGAAGAAGGGTGTCCCCAAAATGTTAAAGTGGTGGTGGAATAATGAAGTTCAAGCGATATGTGTAACTATTTTTGAGCTTTAGGAACATGAGGAGCACCAAAAGTAGGTATCCAAGTGGTGGTGGGAGGTGGAGGATTAGTGTCAAGGTTACCCACAAGTGTACTACTTTCAAATGGTGAGGTGTGACTAAAATATTTAGCAAGGCTGGTTGAAAGACTAGGAATGTAAGTTTTATTTAGCCCTAGTGATGGAGTTGTGAAATATTGTGTTAAATTTTGGGCTATGAACATCGGGGAGATAGGAGCTACATTTTCAAAGACTTGATGTTCTATAAGTTCTTCCCTAGTAAGCTCAAATGGATTATTTGTGACGTCTTCGATCTCATATGGTCCCGAAGGAGATGACAGTTGTTGGGATGGGGTAACATGACTTCTAAGATCAAATTCTAAAGGATTTGGATCACTTGAGGTAAATGTAACTTTGGTTTTATCCATGATTCTCTTGTGTTGTGATCTTGTCTTTACCATAAATTTTGTGTTGCCTATGGGAGATTTGTGTTGAGCTTTGTAATGTTTGAACTCTCTAGTTGACTCATATCTAGGTAAAAGGGACACTCTATGTCTTTTTGGGGATATGATGATAATGAGGGGTGAAAAGATGAGTGATGTGGGAAGTGATCTTTGTAAATGTTTTTGGAACAACACTTCTAACTTAAGTTTGATGTTTTGATGTTGGGATAAAGGATGCTATTGAACTTAAGAATCTTTAGGGTAGACTCGTGACCTTTAAGATAAACTAGTTCAAAGATGATAACTAGCTTAACTAAGTGCATGGAAAAGGATACATTTCACATACAAAATAGCTAAGTTAGTAGTTGGTTTGATTGATGTTTAAGTCCCAAAGTGTTGGTGTACTTGAAATTTTGCAAAGTTGGATGAAGTGAATGATGAAATTTGGTGAAAGGGTGAGTGAAATGTTTAACCTAATGTTGACCTAAAGTGAAGCTTTTGTTTTGACAAGACCAAGGTAGTGAGAATGATGATAGACCCCTAAAATGTTCAAATTTTAAAGACTGAATGTTTGATTTAAATGAGAGGATAGATGTGAATGTTCAAACCTGTTCAGGCTCTCCTAGATCACTGTGAAGCACAAGAGAAGTGCATATTCATTTGAATGAAACAAATTGCAAATAAAATTACAAGACAATGAAAGCACGAGTTCGTTTTAAGCCTCAAATCAATGATGAGTTATTTTTAGAGCACCAATTGAAAATGAAATTGCCTTGTTCAATTTTAACCCCAAAGTAAAATGATGATGTGAAGGTTCAATTTTATCCAACTTTGAGCATTCATTTTAAAAGTAATTTAAATATAATGAATTTCCTAAAGCAGAAAGTAGAAAGCATGAAATTAGGTTATAATTGCCCTAAAGCGTCAAACGCTTGTTACAATTATAGAAATTAAGATAGAAAAGACTTTCTTCACTTTCACTCCATGTCATTAAAACCTGCAAAACCTTGTTAGCCTTACAACCAAAACATAGTCAGACATGCATTAGTGGTCTAATAAATCCAAGAAATTAGATCACATGTCAAAAAAACAAACATAAAATTTCTTACCCTGGTTGGGCATTGTTGAAAATGGTAGTGTCGCAGTTTGAAGGATGGGTGTTGCTCTGTAGCAGGAACAATGAGTACGATAGTGTTGGTATTTTGCTCTACATCACTGCTAACAGTGGTGTCGTAGTTTGGAATTGGAAAGATTCAGAATGGTGAATTTGAGCATCATTGTTTAAATTTTTTGATACCTCCAGATTAAATATGCGTCGCCATATTTAAATCAGCATTAGTAGATTAATTCAGTGTTGGGATTCCAAATTGTGTGGGCATCGCTATATGGTGACACTATTGAAATAACATCATTTTTTGTAATTTGAGCATCACCAAGTCCTACAAATAATTTTAGCTAAAAAATGATTAGATTAATGGTTTTCCATCCTTCTAGCACCAAAATGTTAGATGAGGAAATGTCAGTGAGGGTCGATTATGCTTGAATCATGATGAATTGAAGCATAACTTCAACCTACATCTACAAACAAGATCATTCCAATTGGAAAACTAAACTAAGCATTTAATTGAAAATGAAAGCTACAAACTACACAAAAATAGTTAAATTCCTAATCTAGCCCATTTGAAACTTATCCTGTTTTGGAATTGGTGTCATGTTGATGTGAAACGATGACCCTTTCCCAATATCATGATTAGTGAGCCTATTTCAGTCGATTCTATGGAAGAGAATCAATGAAACCATTGTGATTGACGTATGAAAACCTAGTTTATGCTAAAAATGAACATGATGCAAGCTAAGTTACCATGATTTTATGCCAAAAATGCACTGATTATGCTATTGCTAAGCTAATCTAAGCTAAAGATATACTAAAAGATGAATGCATGGAAGCCATTAATGGATGCTCTAAGCTATGATGCAATTAAAAATGAAATAATATTAAGCTAAAAGTGAGTAAATTGAGAGTGTGAGTGTGAGTGAATTCAATAGCATGACTTTGCAATTGAAAGATGGACCATTTGTCTCCAAATAGTGACCTATTTATAGGAGAGAAAATGAGGAATGAAGGGTGGAGATCAAAAAGATTAATCAACGATCCAAGATGAAGGGGATGAGAGGCATGGATCATGGATTCTCATCAATGGATAAGAATGCATGATGGGATTTTAATCAAGGGTTCACACTTGCCTCAAACAAACACACTTTTGACCTGCTCACATAGGTCAAAGGTGACTTGTTCAACAAGTTGAAGGTTAAAACTTTCTCAAGAAGCCAAGTGAAAATATCCCCTTTTCAAATGATGGAGGAATAAGAATATTCTTTTGGAATATTTTGATGGGTGAGGAAAAAGAAAATTTTGCATATTAAACAAAGTTTTAATTGTGCAAAAATGGGATAAGGGAATATTCCCTTTGCTTAGAGGAAAGTTAGTTTAATTGCTAATTAAACAAGATGCAATTAAGGGTTTAGAAGAATTGAAGAGATATTTATTAAATTAAATGATTTAATAAATGGGAGAAAGGTGAAATGATATTTAATTAAATAAATTAGGGTTATTTAATTAAATAAGATGACTTAGGGAATTAAATTAAACATTTTTATGTATTTAATTTAATGAGATGAAATTTTAGCATGAAAAGGGATGAATTAACTTGATTATATTAATTAGGTTAATGGATGAAAATGATGCAATTAATTAATTAGCTTGGCTAATTTAATCAATTAAGTGAAAAGAAGATGGGTTAAAGAGGAAATGATGTTAGTAAACCTATTTTAAGTGTATGATATCGATTAGGACATTTTTCAATGTCTACAGTTTCCAGTTAGATGAATGTGTTCTAATTCATGAATGTGATGTTGTAGTTTTGGATTGAATTATGTAGCTTCATGTTGGTTTCATACTCTAAAATAATTAATTAGGAATTAGTTACAGTTCTTTAATAGTTGATAGTTACAGTCTTGAGTGTTAGGTACCTATAGCATAAGGTAGAAGTTTATATTTATTTCCCCTATTTTGTGAATTGGCATTTCATTTCATTTTTCAGCTTTTGCAGTCTTTTGAACATGTGTAATTTCTTATACTCCATTGATATAGGACATGTCTAGGATCCATGTGTAGACATGCAAAATTTACATTCTGCATTTGATCAAGTCCATTCATCAACTGAACTAGATGTTGCATTAGGTCCATTCATCACCTTTAATCCATTCATTAAATAATCTCATTTATCAAATAAACATTATCATTCAACCTTCATTTTGCATCATCCATTTAATTAAATAAATCAGGACTCCATTTAAATCAAATCCTAAATTATATTTCATCATTTCTCTCGGGATGACAGTCAAATTATCAAAGTCTTGAAAGTCAAATCATCTAATCAGCATTAAATCAGCATAATCATCATCTAATCCTAATCTAATGCTAATCCCATCCACTTGCATTATCTAGATCTAGCCACTTGCACAATAATTTTATTGATTTATTAAAACACTCATTTTCCCTCAACATGACAAGTCAAACATGGCATTTATTGCTATTTTTCTTGTCCCCTCTCAAAATTTATTGCAAATTTGAATTCAAATTTTCCCTCTCATGGGCACTCTTCCCAAATCTTGCACAACCATCAACCAATCATCACTTGACAAGTGTCATCTTCTCATTGGAGGATCTTTTAGTCCCACATTCACCATCTTGGCCAATCTATCATCACAGTACCTATATAAATAGGGCCTTCATTCTCATTCATGGATCCAAAATTTCATGCAAGGTTACTCTCTTCATTTGATATTTGATCTTGTTTATCATCACTCCACCATATCCATTTGCATTTTATCATTTTAGCTTTGATCAAGGATTGGGAAAGGGTCACTAGCACATGTGACACCAATCCAACTATGGAATAGGTAGCTTGCTTTTGTTTTCATAATGATTTAGTCTTTTTGTTATCATTTGTGGCATTTTGAAAGCATTTGTAATGTATTTCATAGAGGTATTTTGATAGAATTTGCAAGGCACTAACCCATTGTTTGAAGTTTAGTTGTTTGCAGATTTTAAAATGATGCCTACATTTTGGCGCTAGAAGGAGGGCATTTAGTTTTAAATTCCTACATGATTTGATTTCATTCCTTTTTTTTTTGGCATTCATAGCTGCTTTGATGGATTAAGTCTTTGATATCCAAGGGGTGTGTGCGTTACTGACATATATTTACAATTGCAATGTCATTTTCTACTGTTATTCTGCATAAGACATAGTAATAAGTTATGTGGAAACTGTGGTGATTGTTTTCTTCTGCAGTAGAAGTCAATTAAATGCTGGAACAACCCACAGTTGCTCTACAACGCAACTTCTATTTGTCTTCAAATTAGAAGTATTCTGCTAAAAATTCCACGAATTAGAAATACAGTTGATTGCAAGGGAAAAATAAAAATAGTGGTGCTTTATTTATCTTTAGTAGGACGAGAAACAGCTTCAAAACTATCATCAATGGCTGGGAAATTTGCTTTATAAAATCGTGATTGATAAATTCAATCTTCATTTATGTGCGTTCATTTGATTTCTAGAGCTGGAATTCTCCCACGCCCAAGTCCTGCTTCGCCATTTATCTTGACAGCTATAAATACATAGACTGTTTCTGTTATAATCTGTTGCTCATTGATATTGTTGTCATGAAAATTTTGCGCACAGGAAGGTAGGGTATGGAAAAGGTTGGGAGTTTGGCTTTCACACCTGCTAACATTTACTTTAGATTTATGTCTGCCTTCTCAATGAATCCGTTTTATGCATATCATGCCATAATTGCATTCCATTGGATCACATGTCTTTAGGCACTTTAGTAAGATGGGGACGTGCTTTCTCTATGCATCCACATTTCTATGAGGTGCACTGTCAATAGTTAACGTGCCTTGTCTATGCCTTTTTCTGTCGACAATGATAGTCCATCTCCTGCAAAACAAATAGCGCGCCTTGTTTATGCTCCCACATCAGACTATCAAACAGCTCACGGGCCTTGTCTAAACTTCAATGCTTTAACACATTTGCGCGCAGGCAGGGAGAACGCTGGAAAACCAGCAGATTACATGCCATGAGACAATGTTTCTTTGAATGTTTGTGCTTTTTGCAAAATAGTTCATGCTCCTGGTCTACGCGTTCACAACTGTAGGCATATGTGACAGGGCCGTTATAACTACAACAGTCAAATAATACCAGATATCTTTGGTGACACGACATCTTTCTAGAAAACAGGTTTTTATGCTTTTGTTTTCTGATTTATGTTTTGTATGGGAAACAAAAGTCCTCGTTTCTATTACTCGACTCCAAGCTGATGGGATCTCTGTATTTCTGATATTTTATTTTATCCATTTAAATTGTAAATTTTGCGTACTTAGGGGTAAGTGACCAATGGATGCCAATTCTCTTTATCCCATGATTATAGCCGCTCTTTCCCACGCATTTTGTTATTTAAAATACATTCTATTTAACAATCAACATCTGTAGCAATTAGCATGTCTGGCTGCTCTTAAAACGCCCTTCATAAAAATCCGCAAGAGTCCTCTCTCGTTGGCTTTGAGAAATATCACCGTGCAATGCTTCGCATCCAAGAATCTGGCTCATTAGTGTTAAAAGAAAGCTTGTGTCCTATTTGAGTAGAAGGCAAAAAACCTGAGGGTCGACATTTACCCCGGTCTGTTCACACGCATTTTCATAGGAGGAAGCCTCACCATGATATTCGAGCCTCTAGTATATATTACTTCAGGTTATGTCCTTACAAGATATGGTGTCATCCCATATCCACTGTTGCTCGTATTGATGATATGTCATAATTCAAATCTGACATTGTTGATTTGAACAACAGAAGACTAATGTGGACAAGAAACGAGTGGCGAAGGTGCACAGTAATCCCCAAGCTACTAGATCTAGAAACAGTGGAGACTTAAATAGATGTGACAGAAGAAATCATAATCAGGAAAAGTCATAGCATTTTTCGATGATCATTGCACTATGTCTAAAATAGGGGGGCTTGGTATTGGCGGTTGTTTTGTTTTTGACTGTCGTTCTGCTCCTCATTAATAGAGGGATCTATGCTGTCTTCATTGTTATTTCCCTGTATCTATGCCATCTCTTGCACAGTCTTTCACTGAATTATTGGTTTCTCTATTTCTAGTGAATGCTAAGACAAAAAATCTCCTTTAAGTGACCAGCTTTGGTACATTTGGTGTTTGTGGTTAGACATTTCCTTTGAGAGGGACAGCAAAGTAGGGTCTGGCGCAAATATCATGAATTGATTCTCACAGGTACAAGGCACAGATTTCGGGGAAACAAATTAATAAATCATTCTGAAGTATTGACTTGAGAAACAAGTAGAAGTGAAGCCATCAATTACGCATTGAATGAGGATCAACAACTACGCACTGACTGCTCTATGTGATATCAGGGAAGATTACAGTTGTGAATACATGATACATTTCTTCGATTCCTCAGATTCTATAATTGAGAGAAATACACTAATGGATCTGACCTGCAGGTTTATTTTGTTTCACTGATTTAATGGCTGTCTGCCTTCATCATTTCATTGTTTTTTTTTTGTTTTTTTTGTTTTTTTTTGTTTTTAATTTTATTGTGTTTTACTCACTCGTTAAAATTTAAAGGATTTAGTGCATTCAAAAGGATCAATAAAATAAATACAAGGTTTGAAAATCAATTGATCTTTTATGAAAGAGGGGGTAAGTTGAAAATTTATTGACATTGGATTTAAATTTATCATATAGAACTCAAGTGCTTTGTTGATGCAATTTTATTATCTCTTTAAAATGTTTCTTTGAATGGTTGATATTTCTTGTATACTTTTATCATTTTAGCATAGATTCCTAACTCATATTTTGTGATCTTTTTAAAGGTACAAAGCTGAAAATCAACAAAGGTACCAAAAGCGAACAAAGGCAAGTGAAAGGTACAAGGAAATCGAAAAGTCAACAAGGAGGAGGCTAGCAAACGAAAACGAAAGGAGGGGAAATTTTTTCTTGAAAACACAATGTGTTTTTAAACACTTTAGTGTTGATCAACACTACTTCACGAAGTTGTTTATCTTTTCGTTTTAGAACACTAATTTTCATTTGGGTCTAAAATGAACAATTTGATTTTCATTGCAAAAGGCTTAAAATGAATCTTAGAACAAACGCACTAGATTTTGTTTGAGGTTAAGAATTGAACAATCAAAACTCACACTTCTTTTTGGTGCTTAAAATGAATTCACAATTGCTTTGAAGCGTATAAAACGAACAAGTGTTTAAATTGTGTGACTTTGTCTTTTGAGTGCATATCCTCTCCCCTTGCGCTTCGTGCGATCTAGGGTGCAAGAGAAACACTCAAAATACATTTTATTGCTTTGAAACACTTCAATTTGGGCTTAAAAATTGAACATCTTGTTCGAGTGTGAGTAGGGGAATTTTCGCGTACATTCTCTTTCTTTGTGCCATCAAAGATCGATCGAGTTATGGATTGTGTCTTTGCTCACTTTTGTTTATCTTAGAGGGCCTGCCTTGGGGAAAAAGTACTCACCCAAGCGACGACTCAACCGGTAACACTCTAAAGCCAAGAGTATTTCCAGCCGGGATATAAATGAGGATTTTGGTTAAACGCCATAATCCAGAGTAGTTGGCTCGGCAGGAGATGGATCGAAGGGACTCTTAACTAGGCTATGGTTTCAATCTCCGCGAGCGGAAAGTCCTTACTAGAACCTATGTGTTAGAATTTGCCAAAATCCTTAATCTGTTTGTTGGTGCAAGAACGGTCGTTCTGAAGCCGCCCCACAATTTTACGGCTTTTAGTAGAGATGGAAAGCATGCCATGGGAGTTTCATGGGTGTTGATGCTTGGCTGCCCCGTATAAGTGAGTGTCGTGGAGGGGAGCCAGTGGGGTCAAGCATCCAACCATCCGCTAGAGATAAGCGTAGGCTGGACTTGTCAAGTGGGAATCAACAAATATTGTCTTACACATCAAGGGCTTATGAGTATTCTTTGTTTGAAAACCACGATTATTGACCGAAAACATTTTGCAAACAAACATTCAACATGATTCTCAAAATTTCAAACCCTCTTGAAGACAAATATCTGTTGACTCAATCCATATGTTCTTGCTTTCCTGAAGTTCATGTGTTAGGTAGGGTTCCTAAGTGGATTATACCTCAATTTGTCTTCTTGAAGATGTTAATAGGAAAACCCTTGCCTTAAGTTCGTTGAATTTCCCATAAAATATCTTGTGGGGTTTGCGGGAAATTAAGACATTGGTTGTCCGGTTTGAAAATTTAATCAAGAAGTGTGTTTGTGGTAAAAGGAAATTACTCATTAACAAAGATAACAAATTGGACCCACATGTGCTTGATATCTTTTGGTCATATTGGTCTTTTGATTGCTCTTAGAGAAAAGTGTGTTCTTCAATACCTTGGCCTAGTAAACAAAGTCTCTCTAAGTCTCTTAGGATCAAATCAAACACTTCATCTATCCAAACATTTATCAAAATTCATCCATCCAAACAACTTTAGAGCTTTGGAAACATCATTACCTAGACTTGGGTACATCCCTAAACCAAATCAAAATCATTTGTTTAGTTAGGTGTGTTTGGATGAATCCTTCCATGCACACTTAGTTAAATTATCACCATCCTTTGAACAAATTCATCCTAAGATCACATCCAACATCTTAAGGTTTACAAGTTCATCATCCAAATCAACCAATCGAAATCAAAATCCCTAAAGTCTAGCATTGATACAAAGTCCCTAAACATTCATCATTCATATCATTTACACCTTTTTTCCTCCATCTCGTCATTGGTCCTAAGAACCTTAGAATTCACTTTCATAACAAGGTCAAAACACAAGGAGAACATGGAATACAAACTTGATCCATACGTCTTGAGTAATCCAAATCAATTGAATCTTCAAAGCCTTACAATTCTGATTGATTATCAAAACTCACACTTATACAATCCATACATGGGACCATTACCTTCGACAAATGTCAATAGAACAAGTGTGAGTGTGCCCAAGTCAAACTTTGGAACACATTTCCCAATGATAGATCTAAGTCCAAACCTACAAATCCACCAATCGAATAATCAATGCATGAGCCTTGAAACGAACAACGGCATTCCACCAAATCCCTACAAACCAAATGTGGATATACCAAGTGCAAGTTTTTGAAACATGAATCCTAACTCAGAAAAATTTGGAAAAATGATTCCCAATACCAACAATGTTCATCCTATCATGCCAAATTTGAACATCATCCCAAATCAGAACATTATCCAAAGTCAATTTTCCCATAATCCCATTCAAAAACTGCAAGCATGCATGCCAAAACTACTTGAACACAAGCCAAATCCAATATCTCAAGTGAGTCAAGATCAAAATCAAGAACAAATTTGGCGAGATCAAATTGCAGAACTTTCCAAAATAGTTGAGGCATTGCGCCAAGGGAAATCTCCACCACCATTACCAACATCATTCCTTAGTTTAGGGCTTCCCCCTTTAACTAGCACCAATCAATCCACCCAAATCAATCCACCTAACGTCAATCAAACCATCACGTCAAATCCTTCGAATATACCATAGACATCACACCAACAGATGGTATCCAATCAAGCAACAATGATGATCCCAACCAATCAAAATACGGTCTCCCACGGACCTATCACCTCGGTTATTCCAACCATCACTATCCCTTCAATCATTCCAACCACCACTATCACGCCCATCACATCTCAAACCCCCACAATCAATCCAAGCATATCTCAAACACTTGTCACTACATCCAACATGATTCTGAATCCACCACCACCACCC
Organism: Sequoia sempervirens; assembly: GCA_007258455.2. Lineage (NCBI taxonomy): Eukaryota > Viridiplantae > Streptophyta > Pinopsida > Cupressales > Cupressaceae > Sequoia > Sequoia sempervirens. The sequence continues at coordinate 10,958 of VDFB02015598.1, read as the reverse complement.
CCACCACCAATTTTCACCACATCAATCCAATACAACACAACATTACAAGCTGCTTTTCAAAAGGGATTCCAACAATATCTAGCCATGCAACAAGCAACACAAGCTCAACAAGTTCAATAATCCTCTCAAGTTGCCCAAGCCTCTCAAGCTACCCAACCAACACGAGCACAAACACAAAAGATGAGAACTATTGAAAACAAGGATCAAGATCAATCCATCACTGAGCACACGTTTACTTCATCTAATGATCAAATCGACATATGTCAAGAGTCACTTTTGAATCATGATCAAAATCCACCAACAAAACTCGACAATGAGCCAATTCAAGAAATATCAACATCACTTGACTCTATGGTCGAAGACATTCACAATCTCTCCACCGCAATTGTCAAAAAAAACTATCAAAACCTCTCCATCGAGGAGCACATTGAGGATGTATCTACACAATCCAATGATCAACTCACCATACATCAAGAGCCAATCTTTAGTGATCTATTTCAAGGAGTGTTAGGACTTTTTGATCCAATTGACATAATGCATGATCCGTTGACCAATGATCATATTGAAAATGTCTCCACATCGCCTTACGAGTTAGAGGACATATCTCAAGAAGTTATTCCAAAGCAAGATCAAAATCTTTCACTAAGGTCTAGCAATGGTCATTTTCAAAACATGTTGATCCCCTTTGACCGCATGGTTACAGATACTGAAAGAACCCTGAACTCGACACTTGAGGATATTGAGCCATTCCCCATGTCTCATAACGACATCCAAGAACCCTTTGTAAGAAATCCATCATTTGAAGCTACCCCATGTCAAGAACTTGATCCAAAGCATGTCAAAAGCAACTTCGAAATCATTCAAGATCAAGAATTTATATCTTCAAGATACTACAATAATCTAATGGATACTCTCCTATCTATGCAAGATGATCATATCCATCTAGCACATACTCTTCCATCTACCCATGAGATGCTTTCTATGGATGGACACATAGATGATCTTCATTTAGAATAGGATTCCTTTACTCCTGACATTACAACACAAAAAGAGCATGTTATTGATTCCTACAATCAAACGGAGTTGTCAACATCAGGATCAAATATGTCCCAAACTCAGATTGAGGACATCATGAATAAAGATATCCATCATTATCCACTCAACAAAACAAGTCAAATAGAACATCCAGAGTTAGCGGAGCAGCAAATTGAAAGAATGTCAACTACGGTGGTCATTTGTCAGAGCATGTTTACTAAACAAGACATCTCAGAACAGGAAGAGTCAAAGAATGAAGGTACTACTATCACCATACTGAGGGCAACTTCGTCTCAAGCAAACGTCAACATAAGGAGCACGAAGAGTCTTTATGATGAAACTAGTGTCAATACTACAACTAGCCACATCATGAATCATCATCCACCCATCACCCCATCCATGAATTGGGACCAACGTCAAAAGAAAGATTTGAATCAAAGAACAAAGAATGTTATCAAATCAAGAGAAGCTGAGAAGCATAATGGACAAATCAAATACATATGGATACCAAAGAATACAAAGAAAGACCATCCCTATCAAACTCCATCAGTCAAAGAAACTGTGGAGCAAACTAAAAAAGGGAAAAGCACCCATCAAGAATGTCCGCAAAAGCAAAAGAAGGCTTTTCAAGCGACATACAAAGTGTATCAAGCAGCTGGTCCTAATTCCATGCACACTTCCATATCCACCCATCATTGCTCATTTTCCCAAGTTTGGAGAGTCAAAGGTTCCAAACTGTCAACCAATCCATCTCTTATCCCTAAACGCACTCCATCCACGCCTCCACGCATGATATCCAATTCTCACATTGACCATGTATTGGCAATGACCCTTCATCATAAGGATTCTGAAGGCACTTTATCGTGATGTGCGCACCAAGATAGAGTTAACCCTGGTATTGACAAAGCAAATCAAGAATCCCAAAAGTTGCATTCAAGTGCACGTATCTTAGCAAAGCAGCTCCTTCAGGCAGGATATCAATGAAACATTATGACAGAGGCATCTACATCAGCAACACCTTGTGATTCAGCATGAGCTTAAAATTTTTCAGAAAAATACAAAAAAATCAAAAAAGCAGAAAATCCAAAAAAATCAGAAAAAGGATTGAAAACAGTAAAGATAAAAATCATCCTCTAGTGAAAACCACTACGGTGGCGCTTTGGGAAAGACCATGATGAAAACCTGGCAAACAGGCATCATGTGTAGAATCGAGCATCTATGTGCGCCAATTCGGTTGAAAGCATCTCATCCCATCCGTAATAAATTGAGCATTCCATCCATCTTATCCATAATAAATCCACGCATCCATGAACCATTTATCCAATCCATCTTCATCCATCTACATCCATCATGCAAGTTATCTTGATCTTGATAAAATTTTGGGGCACACCTTACGCTTGCTTACGGTAAAACATCTTGACATGGGCCATTTTCATTGGTCCTATCCTATCTAGCATTATCTGAGCCATGAAGCATTATCCAAATGAGCATTCTTTATCTGAACACCTTATCTTATCGCAATATAATCCTTGGCATCCCTTGCATATCCATCCATCCATACACTTATCCAAGAATCCACCCATTACACTCCATATATTGCTAGACATTGGGGGCAAATATATACATCTCGCTTCGAGAATAAATCTTGGTCTATGTCCTCTGACTTATGTGGCGATCCGAACATTGGAAAACATGAAATAAAATTGGTCAAACCACTTGTGAGCAAAAATCCAAATCACTAGCCCATGGCACATTTTGGTGAGAAGACATTCCTTATCAGTCTTCATCTTTCATCAAACATCAATCACTATCAGTCGCATCTAAGCTCCACGTCAAACATCACATCAAATCATCCAAACATCGTTTGTTCGAAACCAAGCTTCATCAAACATGATCAATCAAATCCAATCAAAAAAATCATCATCTCGGGATATCCTTGTGTTTCTTAACACTATCCTTGCATTGTCGTGTATCCTCGACAATGTTATCATTATCAATCTCGATCAATCCATCCATCCTTGCATTGTTGTGCATCCTCAACAATGTTAACCTCATCAATCTTGATCAATCAATCCTTGCATTGTTGTGCATCCTCAACAATGTTATCATTATCATCAATCCAATCAACATCTCAATCCTTGTGTTGCTTAACACTATCATTGCATTGTTGTGTATCCTCAACAATGTTATCATCATCATCCATCCATCGATCCGATCAATCAACCTTAGCTTGGTTTTTAGCAAAATCCCAAACAGAGCACTGATATCATTACACATCCATATCCAAATCATCAAAATCATGCGAAAATCAAAAACATCATAAAATCCAGAAAATCAAAAACATCCAAAAAACATCAAAATCCAAAACATTCAAAAAACATCAAATCGAAAACATAAGAAAATCAAAAACATCAAAATCCAAAATACCAAAAACAACCTCAAAACATTCCAAAAGCGTCAAAACATCCAAATCGGAAAAAATCCATCCATTCCATTTACGCTTTCACCTGAAATAATCAATCATCCATAATAAATACGATCATCATCTCAATCCTTTGTGGCACCTGTGAAACAATCTTAGCAAGCAACAAAATCGAAGCTTTAATCTTAAAATCAAAATGAAACGAACCATTGAACACAAAATCAACTCTTGATGCGATTAGCAAACATGTCGGTCAACCTTATATCCAGCGACCCTATCAATCAACTTATCAACCATGCGATCATCCTCCACGTGCATGTCCTAGGATATATCATTCCGACAATGGGCATCATTTGGATATCACTTTGGATTCTTATCCTATCAAAACCCTTTGGCTAGAGGTATGAAGACATTGGCTTGTTTACATACTTGATCTCTTCTTTTGATTTATCTTATTGCGCTCATTTCAAGGACCTCTCGATGATATCCGAACGAAGGATTTAGAGAGATAGGAATGGGGCAACAATCATTATCCTTTTGTCTGTTGTACTTGTTGGATGTTCTTTGCAATATAACTTGGCGAATACTTGCTGGGTGGAGTAAGCCCCTGGCAAACTTTCGGTATGTCAGGTGTGAACAGAGCTCTCCCCATCATTTGTCGAGGTCAAGTCCATCACACCAAATTACTGCGTAAATCACAGTCCTTTATACCTTGATGCATCGTTAGCGGTGATTATCAAAAATAAAGTAAGTGACCTTTGAAAATCCCAATCCTTGATAGAAGCAAATCATCATCATCATCTATCATCACCATCTCAAAGAGTCTCGATCAATCATGGACTTGTTGGATCCTCTTGTCATCATCTCATTTCCATTCTAACACTAACATCGCTTGATAAATCCATCATGCATCCATCGTAAATCCATCCATCTGCATCCATCATGCATCCATCCTCAAAAAGCTGATATCACATGCATTCATATCATACATAATAGGAAACATCGATCATTTCGCATGCATTGCATTTACATCATCATAATATAGATCTGTTAGTCTAAGCATCTACATAAATCATCTGTTGCATAATCATAGCATCATCATCTCATCCATCTCATATCATATCATCATTTAAGTTGTTTAGGATAATATAGATTTTGTTATTCTAAGCATCTTAAAATCATCTCATTTGCATCGACATCCATAACCATCCATTTTGAACCTCTTTATCGCGAGATCGACCCTCAAATCGAATCTTTTCTTTCGATCTCTCGAGGGGGCAATGTACCAGTGTACTTCTTTCCGCTGGGGCATCCAAAAATTAGAAAATTTTTAATTTCGATTGCGGCAAGTTTATTCTTTGAACCAACGCAACAAGTACATTGCTTCAAAGAGGGGAAAAATGTAGACATGCAAAATTAGCATTATGCATTTGATCAAAATCACACTCATCCATTCATCAGGGTAAATTCATCAACTTAAATCAAATAAATCAAACTTGATCCTATCATCATCTCTTTGATTAAATAAATCAATCATTTATTTAATTAAATCTCAGATCATCGTTCATCTCCCTTTGATTTGATTTAAATCCCTAAATCAAGTCAAATTGGTCAAAGCATCCTAATCATCATCCTAGCTAATTAATCTTGATTAAATCTAATGCTAATCCCATCCCACTTGCATTATCTAGATTTGGCCACTTGCACATGAAATTGCAATTAATTGATTTATCAAAATCTTTATTTTCAAATTGGCATAAAGGAAGAATATTCTCCAAGTTTGAATCTCCCCCCAAGTGGACATGTACACCCAATAGAGCATTTATGAGGCCTTACATGTCTCTTACATGTCCCCTTCCAAAGGTCAAACTCAGCATTCATTGCACAAATTCAAATTCAAATTTTCCCTCTCATGGGCACTCTTCCCAAATCTTGCACAACCATAAACCACTCATCATTTGACAAGTTTCCTTCTTTCATTTGTCTAATCTTTAGTCCCACATTGGTCCATTTTCAACAATTAGCATTTTGAAAATCTTTAAATACAAGCTTCATCTTTGAGCAAATCCTTCACAATTTTATGCAAGGTTACTCTCTTCATTTGAGATTTGATCTTGTCCATTTCACTCCATCATCTCCATCATTTACACAATTTAAGCTTTGATCAAGGGTTGGGAAAGGGTCACTAGCACATGTGACACCAATCCACTATAAGATGCTAGTTTGATTCATTAGAATGATGCCCTTCTATGTTTGCTTGTTTCTTTGGCATCATTCTTGTGATTAAATGAATCTTATAGGGGATCTTTTGGTTTGCTTTGGTTTACTAACAATACTAATGGTTTTTGTTTTTGATCCAATGCAGATTTAGGGTCCTACAATAGTAAATTCTAAAAAATTTCCCAATGCATTTGCATGTCATATCATTGTGAATCTCTTTGAAAACCCAGAAAGAATCCGCAAATCAAATCTTGAAACTCTAGTGTACAAGTCTCTGAAAATTCCAAAAACCTCTGAACACTAGAAACCCTAATTTTACCTCTAACAAGCCTATGGGCATCTGGAATAGGTTGATGGGCTATTGCACTACTCACTGATGAGAAGGGGACATTACAGAGAATGAGGAGAAAAAGGCAGCACAAAATGTGGTGAGGGAATTGGAGAAGGAAAAAATAGAGGAGATACAATGTAAAGAAAAATAGTAGCAAAAAATATAATAAAATAAGGATAGAGATGCCAAAAAGGAGCAAGAGAGGTTTCAGAGGGAATAAGATAGAAAGGAAAAATAGATTGATGTGGTGCAGAGGGATTTATAGTGAGAAAGGTAGTTAAGCACTCCTGCTAATCACTTGTCACAAAGTAATGTAGTATTCCACGGTTTGTTGAACATCAATATCCCTCACTACTCCACTGTAATGAATTATTCAACCCTCTCCTAATTTGAGTTAAGGTGTAGTCAATTTCCAAGTCAGAATGCCAGTCGGGATGTACATCACATCCCATAGATATCAGTTCTTATGAATTGCTCACCAACGACCCCATCACATGTCACTTGCACCTAGTTTTATAGTCCAACTCCCACTCCTGTAAGAAATACTCCACAATGACTAGAAGGGGATGAGAACATGGCTGCCATTGGTACCTCAAGGAACCAACCACCAATTCTCTATCATAGAAGCTCCTAATTATTATCCAATTATTGAAACAATGTTGGTATATGCAAATGCAACTCTATTTTGATTTGATTTGCAATGTATGTTTTGGACAACTTATAATTTATGATATCTGCAGATGCAACCTTACTAGTGACAGTTTATAATTTATGATATCTATGGATACAACCATATTTTATTTTAATTTTTAATGTATTTTGTTTATATTGCATTGTGTGTTGTATTTATGCTTTTTGTTTCTAGCTATGTTAAATTGGTGATAGTTTTTCATTTTCAGCTATCCCACTTTGATTTCATATGACATGTGCAAATAGGCAGTTTGGCCAAGGTGTCAACAAAATGGTTATTTGGACATGTGAATAATACGTGCACAGGCCCACTCCCATAAGCTAAGTGACACAACATCCGAAGTGGACGTTGTGGCCATGTCGTATTTTTACAGTCCACCACCCTTTTAGTCCAGTTTCTTGCATTAATTTCCTGCCACCACCGCCAATTCTTTTGTACAGTTGTGTTTAATGTATATCCCTTCCCATTACCTCCATGACATGTTGAGTAAACTCCGAGTGCTTATGCATTGAATCCTCATGCTACCTTACACAACTTGCCAACTTTCTCCCCTTTTAATCTACCATCTTCTCAACTGTTCTTCACAAACAGGCCAAAATGTGTTTGCTAAAGGTTTTTGCAACTTCAATCCTACCACCACTAGATGTTACATTTTGATACCGGCCTCCCTTCTATCTTATTTATATATATACATATGCATACACATTTGTTTATATATATACATATAGCCTATACATATATGTATACATATGCATATATATAGACATATACATATACACATACATTTATGTATAGACATATATATATACATATACATATATGCATACATAAATATGTATACATATATGCATATACATATGTATGTTTATGTATATACGTATGTTTATACATTTCTATTATGTTGTTCTTTAGTTCATTCATATAAATATTGTTGGTTTGTTTAGTTTCACATATAGCCACTTTATGAAGCCAAAAAATGCATGCAAGCAATTGTATAAACATATACATACATATATATACATATACATATACATAAACATATACATAAACATATATACATAAACATGTATATATACATATACATAAACATATATATACATATACATATAAATATATATATATATATATACACACACATACATATATATTTTGTTGTTGTTTTTCAATTAAGTGATGCAACTATTGTAACCTTTTTAGGTGTCATTGATAAATTTCGGGGTGTTTTCTTTTTCATAGGTTCTGCTTCATCAATTTAGTCATGTAAATATGCACACATAAACACATATGGATATGTATATATATGTTTATATAATTCTATTTTGTTGTTTTATCTTCAATTCAGTCATATGAATATTGTCAGTTTGTTCAGTATCAAAGTTAGCCAATTTGTCAATCAAAAGATGCATGTAAGCAATTGTATATTATATTTATATGTATGTGTATACATATATGTATAAGTATATATATGTTTATACATATCTATTTTGATGTTGTTCTTCAATTTAGTAAATAAATATCATAGATTTTTTTGGTGCCTATGAGCATGATCTAAATTTGTAGCCAACATGAACAAAACACAAGAGAATTGGATATGTTAACAAAGATAAATCACACTCCCTAAGAAATTTTAGAAGACACAAAGCATGGAAACAATCAAAGCAAGGCATGAAACAACAACCAATGCATAATGGAATCCTAGCTTAATACTTCAAACCTCAATCCCATAGGAGGATTGGTGTCATTTTGATGTGGACCATTGGCCCTTTCCCAATCCCAAGCTTCAAGATTGTGGATGAAAGATGAAGATTGGTGAAGTTGATGCAAGAGTAGAACTCCAATGATGAAAATGAATGATAGTGAGGATGAAATTGTGAAGCATAAGTTTTCTTCAAGGAGTGGATGAAAATGGATTTGATAAATTCCAATTGCCTGCAAAAATAATGACATCAATTGGATGATTGATGGATGAAAATGAGTAGCCTAACTTTTCTTCCTAGAAGTGGATCCATTTACCATAGAGGTAACTTCTATTTATAGGAGAGATAGGTTGAATCAAGGCTTGAGGAATTTGGGATAAAAGGGAGGATCATTAGCCTTGCAAAAAGTGTCACAAGGCTAAGAGAAGTGATGGGGATATGTTCCCACACATGTGTGTGCACATTTTGGGAAGAGGGCATGTAAGAGGGAATTAAGACATGTGTAAGAAGAATTAATGACATGTGGGTGAAAGATATTGAAGGCTTGTAAAAGAAGTGAATGCTCATGTAAGAGACATGATGGCTTGTAAGAGAAGTGGATTCTCATGTAAGAGACATGATGGCTTGTAAGAGAAGTGAATGCTCATATAAGAGACGTGATGGCTTGTAAAAGAGAAAGTCAATGGGTGGAGTAAATGGAGGAATATTCCATGGGAATATTCCTTTGTGAGGAAAATAACCATTTAACTAATTTGAAAAAATGAATTACTTGCACGCAAGTGGGGTAAATAAACCATAGGTTTATTTAACCTTAATTGGGTTAAAAGCTAGAGAATGGGCTAATGAGGATTAGCAAGTGGATAAGATTAATTAATCAAGGATTAACTTAGGTGGGTTTAGGGGATTTTAGAGGAATGTGACATTTAATTGAATAATTAGAGTTATTCAATAAAATGAGAAGACATAGGATTTTTAATTAAATAATTTGGATTATCTAATTAAATAGCCAAAAAAGAGGTGATTTAAGAAGAAATGATGTTAAGATCAAATTTAGGTGTGAAATATCGATCAGGATGATTTGAAGTGTCTACAATGCCATAGATAAATTTGGGGGTGTTTTATTTCTCATAGGTTATGCTTCATCAATTCAGCCATATAAATATGTATACACATAGATATACATATACATATATTTGAATATGCATATATATGTTTATACAATTCTATTCTTTTGTTGTTCTTCAATTCAATCATATAAATATTGTTGGTTTGTTCAATCTCAAAGTTAGCCAATTTGTCAAGCAAAAGAATGCATGTAAGAAATTGTATATACATGTATGTGTATGCATATATGTATATGTATGTGTATGCATATATCTATTTATACATATCTATTTTGTTGTTCTTCAATTCAATAAAATAAATATTGTATGTTTTTCAGCACCATAAATAAATTTGGAGGTGTTCTCTTTTTCATAGGTTCCACTTCATCAATTCAGTGAAGTAAATATGTATACACATATATATGTATATGTATATATATTTTTATAAAATTATATTTTGGCGTTCTTTAGTTTAATCATATAAATGTTGTCAGTTTGTTCAATGTCACAGTTAGCCAATTTTTAAAGCAAAAGAATGCATGAAAGAAATTGTTCATGGTCTTAGGAGAAAAGACATATCACCATTCATTACATATCAAATGTGTGTGTGTGTGTCTTGAAATAGGAAAAAGAAAATTGAAACCTTGGCCAAATCAGATTTCGACACATGTGATATGATTTAAAAATCAAATAAGAAAGATATTTTTGGTTTCTAAATTAGTTTTCCTCTATGGAAGGATTATTTAATTTTATTAGAGGTCCATGTGGCACTCCATGTGAACCTTCCAAGATAGGTTGTGCACGTATTGACACCTCTCACCTATGTAATAAGGAGACGCGGTTTTTTGAAAACCTCGATAGTGTTAAACTATGTTGTAGGAGTCATTCAATTTGTGTGGTTGATTTTTATGCGTGTTAAATGTGCAAAAAAAATGAATCAAACACACCAATAAGACATTATATCAAAAATAGAATATGAAAATAATAGAGATTGCAAACTCAGTATCCTGTTATCGATGTCGTCCTATTGTCCTCTATCTCCAGTATTTTCATTGATTCCAGTTGGCTCTCAGATTGTATGCTAGGCTCAACAAACAATTTTCCCAAAGAACGAAATTGAATATGAAATGCATGTAATGCTAAGCTAAGACATGATTATTCTAAAACATGATTGCTAAGATGACAGATTATGATGATGCTATGAATAATAAAACTATAATGATAATGCTAGAATGTTGTAATGCTAGAATGCAATTAATCTCTAATTCATCTATTGTGTGTCATGTTGTAACCCTTGCTTGGATTGACAGTGCTATTTATAGATTTTTTGAAAGCTTTTGATTGGATGATATGATCAACGATTGTGAAAATTCCTGGCAGATCGAACGGTTGAGGATGGATAAGACTGAAGAAAAATAGAAGAAAACAGAAAGCAAGATTTTGTTTTCTTTTCTGTAAA
>VDFB02015597.1:0-23252 GCA_007258455.2 Sequoia sempervirens | reverse complement strand
GAAAGCTTTATATGCTCTCCAAAATAGATGTAGAGAGGTAGAGTTATGGGATTGGAAAATCATTCAGATTCTTTTTGGGCTTTTAGTGCTTCCGGTGGTGCTCTATGGGTGTGAATTGTGGGCTAGCAGCACCTCAGACTCAAAGTGAAAACAAATTGAGAAAGGTCAAAAGTGTTTGATAACAAGCAAGTTCAAAATAATAGGTTCACATCTCTATGAGATTATGCTGAGTGAAATGGGGGCAGCTCCTATTGAAGCAATTGCTATGGTGCGTCTCATAAGATATTTAAAAAGAATTGAAGAAGTGGAAGTTAGTCGATGGCCTAAGGTTGTTTTCAATGACACCATGAGCAAAAGAAAAAATACATGGATGAAGCAAAACAACAAATGGATGAGCAAATGGAATATATACTCGAATGTTTGCCCCACAAATAACAAAGAGATAAAAGCTTTTGTCTTAGATAAGTTTCACAAGCGTACATGGAGTAAAGTGCTAGGGAGAAAAAAAAGTATTATCTCAAAGAGTTCCCACGTATGATCATCAACAAAAATCATACATAGAAGCCAATATTTCGTAAAGAGCAAAGATTCTTATTGCTCAATTAAGAACCAATTCTCATTAACTATGACATGAATCGGGGAGGTGGAAAAGACCTAAAGAAGCATGGGAAGAAAGAGTGTATTTTTTGCAATATCGAGTTAGTGGAATCAGAAAAACACATTATTTTGGAGTGTGTTGCCTTCAAGGACATCAAAGACAAGCATGCCATTATAATAATAGTTGTTTCTTGGCACAATTTATTCGGTGAGGAGACTATTGAGAAGATGGGGATGCTAGGAAATAACACCAATGTTTATCCAACATGCCTTGCAGATGTCACACATCAGGCAAGACAAGCTCTTCATGCGATTCCTAAGTCCAAGGCTAAAAAGGCAAGAACTGGGGTTGAAATAGGTTCTAATTCTAGAAATTCTAGAAGGAATTTCTTGGATGAGGAAGATGGCGCAAATGATTTTTTCAAGGAATCTAGCTCAACACAGTCTTCTACAACACATGGTCCAAACATAGGTGGAGGAAAAATTCGTGCTTTCTTCGCACCTTCTACTACACTAGGATCACATACCACTTTGGAGAGTATAGGATGGAGGAAGAATGTCCATGAACAAGCAAAGAATGCAATTGCAAACTTCTGGTACTATAGCTCGCCATTTCATGTTGCTAGATCACCATATTGGAAAGGTATGGTGGATGTTATTGCAACTACGGGTCTTGGGTTCAAAGCTCCATCTTACAAGACATTGAGAGTTGGTATGCTCAATGAGATAGTACAAGATGTTGATGATGTTAATAATGAGCATCAACTAGGGTGGGTTAAGACTTGTTGCACCATAATGTTAGATGGATGGTTAGACAGAAGAAATCGAACCCTCATCAACTTCCTCGTCTCTTGTGATATTGGCACTATATTTTTGAATTTTGTGGATGCAACATTAACAATCAAATCTGCAGCTACATTGTTCAAGATGTTTGACATGGTGGTGAAAGATATAGGGCCAAAAAATATGGTTCAATTTATTATAGACAATGTTGTTGCTTGTGTTGCCGCTGGGAGACTCTTGACGAACAAATACCCCTCTATTTTTTGCCCCATGTGCAACACGTTGCCTTCTACCCCTTGAGGACATTGGAAAACTTGAATGGATTAAAGAGGTATTGCAAAAGGCTCGCACAATTACAAAATTCATCTATAATTACACAAGGTTTTTGTGCATGATGTGTTCTTTCACAAAGGGCAAGGCACTAGTTTGACCAAGGGTGACAAGATTTGCAACACACTTTTGCTACAAACTCTTTGCCAACAAAAAATGAATTTGAAACGAATGTTTGTTTCAAATGAGTGGATGGAGTTTGGCTCCATAAATCAAGCAGATGGCATAGCAATGGCAGGGTACATGTATTCTACCAGTTTTTGGATGCAGTTGAACAAGTTGTAGAATTTTCAGAGCCTCTAGTAAAAGTCTTGAGACTAGTGGATGGGATAAATTCCCCATGGGATATTTGTATGACGCCATGGATAGGGCTAACGAGGTGATGAGAGGTAGGATGGACAATAATAAGGCCTAGTATATGCCATTATGAGACATAATTGATAGAAGATGGAATCGACAAATGCACTCACCTCTCCATGCTGCAAGATACTATCTCAATCCAATATTGTTCTATAACTCTTCATTCAGACATGATGATGCTAGGATCACACAGGGCTTGTTCATATGCATGGAGAAAATGTTTTCTACCATACAACAATTGCAGGCAACTATGGCAGAGTTGCCAATGTACAAGCAAGCAAGGGGTTTTTTCTCATCTAAGGTTGTTGTGGAAGGTAGGAAGACCTTCCAACCAAGTAGACTCTATAAACTTGTGATAGTCTCTCTATTTTGTGGACATGATCATTAAATGTGCTAAGATTTTAAGAGAATCTTACATGATATCATCTCCATATAATGTGTTTTTCAACACAATGGTGGGATTCTTTTGGTCACAAAACCAATAAACTTAGATGGATGGTGAGACACATTTTGTGCCAGCCATGCAGTTCATCTACTTGTGAGTGTACTTGAAGTGTTTTTTAACACATACATTCCAAGATACGCAACCGCCTAACACAACAACAACTGAATGACTTGGTGCTTGTTCACCACAACCTCCGCTTGAAGCTAAAGAAAGCTCAAGGTTAAACTTTCAATATACTTGTAGTCAATTGAAATTGTCTTCATTATTTTTTTCACTTGTAAAGCCAAGACTGGTTTCTACATGGACAAAAACAGGTACTATTGAGGATGATGAGCCAATTGACCTTTGATGAGATTATTCCAAAGTCCGAGTGGATTGTTGGTGATGATGGCTTTCTTGAGCCTAAGGATTTTGAGATCCTAGAGGCCAACTTGGATAGTCATGAGGTTGAATGAATTAGGAGATGCTCTGACCTAGGAGCTTCATCATCAAGACTTTCTGCCCTCTAGCATAGCTCTATTTATAGTACTAAGAGTCATTGGCTACATTTGATTTTTTGTAACTTTGTACTTAATTTATAGGTTGACTTTGTACAAAGTTACAAACTATATTGTAATTGACATTTTGTCAATTGTCAACATCTAATTATTATTTATGCAATATGAAGTATGTTTTGCGCAATGTAATCTAATCAGTGATATGAATATAAACAACAAAAATCTGTTTTCTATAATTCATGGATTAAACTCTCTATTTTATTTGCTCTCTATATATCTCTATGCTAATGACCTTAAATTTCAAAAAAGAGTATATTTTGTCTCTTTTTCTACAATTTTTATGTTTTTAACTTTTTTTTAAATCCAAAATTTTCCTGACTTTTTCAAAAAACCTTAAACTTTTGGTTTGCTGATTTTTTCCCCAAACAATTTTTTCTGCTATGTAGAAAACAGTTACCTACCATCTACATCCGTGATAGACAGCCATACATAACATGAATAGAAAGGGACGGGAATATAAATGTCATGCTTGATAAAGACTGTGATGTCAATATATATATAAAAAACAGCAGGGTACCACTAAGAGCAGCATAGCTGAAACTCTTTGATATTGACACTCTAAAACTATATTATTTTCACAAGTCCAAATATAGAACAACTATGAATTTAAACCAAGTACCTCCAATCCTCCTACAGTACTAAATTAGTTTACAGACAAAGGATATTTTATGCCTTAATCAAGTTACTATCAATCTAAGAAATAATTCAGCTTTCATAGAAATGCGAGGAGGGATTGTAGAAAAACTGTAGCCAAATAGATTTCAATACCCGATATAAATCCCTTCTCCGCATTCGTAAAATCAATTCCTGGGATTCTTTTAGCTCTTTCACAGAAGCAGTCTCAATTGTCTTCAGTATGGAATCATCTAACTGTAATTTAGAATGGTAATTTATATAATTAGAAAAAATTAATATGAACAAATAAATCAAGATAGAGATATGTGTATTGCATAACTCACTATGATCTCATACAACCTTCCAATAATCAGCAGGATCATGAATTAGAGAAGAAATTTCCAGATATCCATTTGCAAGGACAAGCGCATCAACCAACATAAGCTCTAATGCCTGGAATAAAAAGAAAAATTTGAGACAAGCCTCTTGTCATAGACTCTCACAATTCAAGTTTTTTGTTATGACAGCTTACAACAACATGGCAGAAGCAAATTTTCAGCAAACATAATCTTTAACAAAATAAGAATGGACAAAGAAAGTGGTAAAGAGATAGGCTAAATGTAGCATAATACCTTTACTTTTGAATGCAAATAGACTCCTCTAAAAAGATCAGCGCGTGTTTCAAATAATTTGTGCACATTCATATCTGTTGAAAACAGGCACAGCTCTTTGCTGTCACGTGACTTTACACCCAAGACATAAACACAAACGTATATACAACAAAAAAAGTGTCCTCTTGATGCCAAATGTTCCCATGCATAATGCATATTACTAACATTCTTTAGCTCGGTAGCATATTTCTCCATCCATAACTCTCATGCTTTCCATTAACCTGCATGAGCAAAGAAACACTGAAAAATGTCCGTAAGATAAATCATGCAAAGAGAATTTAAATTTGAAAATTTCTTAGTTATTGGTTTTGATGGATTTCAAATTGTAATCCAGAACTAAACTAATAAAGAAAGAAATTGCACTAATGTCCATGAATTACACAAAATTAAAGCAAAGGAAAGTACAGCATGTTGTAAAAGCTAATTACCAATGCTAGAACTGCCAACAACAAAAAATGGAGTATCAAAACTCAAGCTACAAATCAACAAAACAAATGGGTGAACCCTAAGCAAGACAAAATATATAGATAAATCAAGTAAAAAGGCGGCCTCTAAAAAATAGTAACCCCCACTATCAAACCAAGCGAAGCCCTATACAAATATACTACTATTAATTGAATTCTACTACTTGAGATAAAAAGACTACTTTGATTTTCCAAATCTTCAATCTCAAAATTTTCTCTCTCATCTTTGAGACATATGCATGTGTGTTCTCTTGTTTTCTTTTAAATTTTTGTCTCTATTTGTGAATTTGTAATTTTATTTTATCAATCACAATTCCTCAAAATGAGTAAGTCATGCAATGGTTTCATATAATCATTTGATCCAGTCGGTATCCCTCTCTAGGTTTGGGATGTAGATGTCACACATTGTCAATTTTGCACAAACAAGACTCATCCTACAAATACAGTATATCAAGCTTGAAAATTGACTACTTCAAATCTGTAATGTCCCCTTTTTAGCCTGAGTCAGTGTTGGACAGATTAGCCTATCATCAAGTCCCCGTAGGCTAATAATGGTGATTAGAGGGCCTCTTGTGGGAGTTAATGGTTCTCCAAGTGGCAATTGGTGGTGTTTTCTCCTCCAGCTCAATGGCATATTCAAAGGTGATCGTCTCCATGGGTTTTTTGCTTCATTTTTATACACTTACTATTTATAGTAAGTCGGTAGGGTGATAAAGGCCAACCTTACTATTTATAGTCAGACACCCTGGTGAGCAGAGGAGTCGATGAGCTATCTTCTAGCGCTGATGGAATTGGTTAATGATGATTATTATTGGAGTTATGATGTTTTAATTATTATTGAAGTAATACTTTAATAACAATTAATTATAAAGGGGAATAGTAAATGATTTAATTGACTTTATAATAAAGGATCATTTAATAATATAAAGTCAAATTACAAGAGACATGATGTAAGTGACCAAATGAAGATATTATAAAACAACAAAAGCCCTATAATGTTTATTATATTTTAATGATTAAAGGCACTTGGGAAATCATGCCATTTGAGGAGAATATAAAAGGCTTTCAAAAAAGCAAATCATTCATTCATTGTTGATTGAACACTTATGAAATTTGTAAAGCTTTGGCTGTGAGGAGAACACGAGGGTTTCTTCTTTGTTTTGATCATGGAGAACGTCCATTCTCTCATATTTGAGCAACCTATAGGTGTGAGATACCATCCAAGGTGGTTTCTTAGGTGGTTTAATTCAGACGCTACATTTTGTGCTTCCAATGAATCTTGTGTGGTTTATTTTATGGTTTGGTTTTACGTACTGGCTACGGTCCTATTTGAGAATGCCAAGCTAATTATTGAAATCAATGGTCAAGAGATCAGTAAAAGCAATGCAAGACGGTTAAAAAAATCTCATCCGTTGAATGTTTCTCGCCATATTTTTTACCCTCGTCATTTTTTATTCGTTATTGTCTCTTATTTTTCTTGTTTTTCGTCATTTTGAGGTTTTCGTTGCCGCCAAAATCGTTCCAATGTTTTTGTTGCTGCCGATATTTATGTACAGCTACGAATTCAATTATTGCTGCAGTTTTTGTTGCCACCGATATTTATGTAGAACTGCAATCACCATTGCTACAAAATGAATGTGCACGTATTACAGTGTCAATTATAACTGAAATCCTTTTCGAAACTTTCAAATTATAATATATATACAAAGAAAGATTCCAGCATTTGAATGAATGATCTGTGCAAAATGCCGTAGAAGAAAAACGTTTGTATTCACTTCAGGTAAGTTTTAGAATTATTATTTTCCCTAAATTTTTCCCTAACATTACCATGTTAAATCTGAGTAATTGCAGACTGGAATTATTTATTTGATCATTGAATTACCTTAACTCTTGCTACTGATTTTACTTTTAGTTTTTTTCAAAGAATTTATATACACATTTGTAAAGGATATTCAGACGCAGACTTTACATTTTCAAATCAACTATTCCGCCTTTTAATTAAAATATTTAATAGTTTATATAATATAAAATAATAAATATAATTATAATATAAATTTTTATATAAAATAAATATATAATTGATAACAAATATATATATATTTAAATAAATACAATATCTTTTTTTAAAATAATTTATATTACATTAAATATACTTTTTATTTATATTTTATACTTATATTTTAAATAATGTAATTTTTTTTTATTAAAATATTATATTTTAAATATTTATGTTGATATATATATGTTATTTAATTATATATTTATTTTATAAAAAATATATATTATAATTATATTTATTATTTATATTATGTATAAATATTAAATATAATATAATATGTAATGAAAACATACACTATATAATTTTAATATAAAGATTGTGATAGAGTTGAAGAGAGCAAAGGGTAGATGAGATGAAGAGAAAGTAGGAAAAGGAGAGAATAAGAGAGGGAGACAAAGAGGGAGGGTTATAAGGTGTGTTAGCTTTTCTATTAGCTGATATTTTTATTTACAAAGTGTAACACTGTTTATACTAAATTGCTTTTAACCTTAATAATAGTACTAATATTAATATGACTCATAATATTAATATTATTATAATAATACTAATAACTAAATATAATCCAAACTAATTGATTAGGTTAATTCAATGATCAAATAAATAATTCCAGTCTGCAATTACTCAGATTTAACATGGTAATGATAGGGAAAAAATTCTAACATGGTATTTTTTTGGAATTATTTTCCTAATTGACCTTCCACACCTCTTCGGGCGCACTCCATTGCACACCATGGTGCATTAAGCAATAGCAAAATCCGAAGTTTTATTCATCATAGATAAAATAACGAAATTACAGAGGGCTTCAAAGAAATTATTCATCATTTCCAAAGAGTTTGCAAAGTCTGAATGAATGAATGAATGCTTTTAATTACGTCCATGAGACCAACTGGCCTATGGGACCCAAGATACAGAACCGAAACTGCTTTTTGCAACAAACAGAGCAGCCGCCGACCCCACCAACTACTCCATGTTTCCCTCTAACTCTTTGCTGATTTTATTTCTTCTATTGTGTATTTTGATTAGGTAACTTGCTGTTTCAGCAATCTTCTCCTCTTCAAACAGGGCCTCTAACAATTTGACTTTAAACAAATCCGAGTAACTGCATCTGATGTCCTCATAAGCCTTACACTGCATGACGTAGTGCCACTCTGTTTCCACTAAACCCGACGAGCAAAAACGACAAATCCTATCTGCCCATGCCTCCTTGGGTATTTTCCATCTTCCCGTTTCACACCTCAAACGGTGAGAGCTAGTTCTCAACTGGGATATCAGCATTTTAGCCTTCCACTTTATATCTGCCCCCACGTAATACTTTTGCTCGTGATCACAAGTGTGGTTAAAATGCAAAACATAGTCTCTTTTTCAACCAAGTTGTTTTGACCACATGATATGTTTGACTTTATCTTTGACATACCTTTTAATTTCCACATTTGTGTTTGGACACTCTTGCATGCTTATCCCCCATTTTCCCATCCACTTGACATTTTGCCTCATCCACGTGCTTTTCCTTCTAGTTAAATTTTCTTCCACCACAATTTTGGGCCATCGATGCTCCTCCATATTCTCAATTCTCCTCAAATAACCTAATAAGCGAATTAATGCTGCCATTTCCATTGGGAAAGCCCCCACCTCAGCTAGAACAATCTCATATGGAACTGTACTTTTTATTTTGAAGTTGCTTGTGATTAGATGCTTTTGTAATCTTTCTATTTGCCTCCATTTTAATGCTCCTCCATCCTTCCGTCAAAGTGCCTATGGTCCCAGTTCATATCTGGTCACCCGAAGCTCATGTAGAGGCACCTACGATTGGATCCGTAATCTCGGGGTCTCAATCTCGAATTGTGAGCTATGCATGAGATGATGTGGCGCACAAAACTGTTGCAATGCCCATATTTAAAAATTTCTCAAAACATGCTCTAAAATTTACTAGACTTACATTTCAATTGCCCTAATGGATTTATAGCATCATATTCATCAATTTCCTAGTGCATGTGTTCTATTTTATTTTATTTTTGATACGTAAGTGCATTTGTTTTATTTTTATATTTCATTTCTATAACATTTTTATTTGGTCTAAGGGCTTAAGCTTATTTGGTTAAATCATTGAGTTCTCATTGTGGAGACCCAAGTTCAAATCCCAAAGGGACATCTAATGTGGAATTCTATGTTGTGACTCTTGTTCTTCCATAGATGGTTTCTAATGTGGTTGTTTGAAAAGAGCTAGTATTAGTCTCATGGTTGTGCTCGCAAGAGCTTGTATTGATCTCATGTTGATGCTCATATGAGCATAATATTTGTGAATGGTTAGCAATATATAAAATATAATTTTATTTGCATTTTATATATTCTAGCTTTTGTATTTTATTTTTTAGATCAAGTTACAATCGTTTCATTTATGTATTTCTTTTTTAAGCTTGATTCATTCAATAATAAGTATAAAAATAATAAAATTACTAATTTTTAAGTAATACACTTAGGGGTAGCTTAATTTTATTTCGTGAAAGATCAAGAACAAATGAATTAGATTTAACAAAGTTTGAAAACATGTCAAAATCAATAATATATGCATGTAGATGTACTAGAGATAAAGGTTTAAGGAAATCCATGATGTATCAATAAAACAAGATCTAAGGGTCAATGGGAGGGATTAAATAAAGAGTAAACAAATAAATCTAAATTGAAGCAATGATATACATATGATGCACAAATGAAATGGTGGATCCAACCCTAATCAAACATGAAGAAAATATATAACAAAAAGAAAAATTAGATTTGAAACCCTAAGGTGGTGAAAGAGCAATTGGATACACAAAAAATGTAGAGGGGAAAGAACTTCTATACAAAATTATCTAGGTCAATTAAAAATTTATTTAATTAAGCAAAAAATATTTTCTATGAAATCATCTAGGTCAATTAAATACAATTATTTAATTAAGCAAACAATTAACCTAGATAGAAGAGATGGTACTACTAATTAAAACAAATGCTACAATTAATACCTAAATAAATGCACAAATATTTGGGAATTGATTAAATAAATTAAATGCATGGATACTTTACTTTAAGTTTGATGTCAATGTCTTTGTCTATATGTTAGAGATTCATTCGTCTAGGTACCATGATTTAGCTATTCACTATATTGGTTCACTTCCATGAGTGTAGAAGTGATTTTTGTGTGTAGACCAAAACCCAATGTGTGAATTTAAACATGTAACTTGCAAATAGAAATATGTGAAACTCGTAAATCTAATAAGCCTTTCTTCTTAGTCAAACCCTTAGACTGATTCAACAACGATGAACCAATGTCAACAATAAGTAGCAAGCATACAATATGCTCATATGATAGGGATAATCATTAAATACACAACCCTAACATATAATTTGAATAAAGTTGGGCTTTAGTAGACTTATAACAATAATTAAGAAAGGAAAGCATGGGCTTAAATTAAAAAATTCAAATTTAAATATATGAGGTAAAAATATGCAACTATAAAACTGGCCTAAATCAATTCCACAATTAGATATTTATGTCGAAGGCATTCCATATATGAACTGAATTGGCTGACTTCTCTTATCAACAGTTCAAAATATGTTAGAAAGATGCAAGATCATTGATAAAGATCTAGCCATAGAAAAATAGCCAGCATGAATAAAAAAACTTATTTTTTTTAGAAATCAAATCTATTTATATTATTTTTCAATGAATCAAAGAGATAATATCACTACTTTAAACCCTATTTTTTTAAGAAACCAACTCTCTACATATTCTCCAATTTTTTTTTAATTTATATTTTTACTAATGAAGAAAAGAATAATCATATAGCTTATCATATAAATCATAGCTTACTTTCATTACAAATCATTAGTATTGTTTTAATTATTCAAATTTTTATAATTTTCTCGCTCTAAAATTAATGTAATCATATATTTTAAATTATTAATAAATATATTATGGTTATCATATCTATTTCTATTTAGATTAATCACAAGTTGTTCAACTTGAAATTATTGTAATTTTTTGTCTATTGCTAATGCATAGTATAAGAAATAATCTAGAGATAAAATCTCTACAAACTATTACATTCCTTTTTAAGTTACAATTACTTTTAAAGAAACAAAAAACAAAAATCTAAATTTTTGTATGAATCATAGTTTTACTTTCATTGCAAAGCATTTTAAATTCTTTGTTTTTGTTATAGACTTAATGTAATTCTATATTTTAATTACTAATAAATATATTATGGGTATTATATCTACTTTTTATGAATTGGTGAGGTCACAAACGGGAGACCTCATCCCCAATATAAATTGTCAACAATTACACCCTAATGGAGTTTGAACCTTGATGGAAAGAATAACAAAACAACTTAACCATCACACCATGCCACTATTGGAAATCATAAATGGTTCAATTGACAATTATAAATGGTTCAATTTAATAATATTGTTAAATTTATTTACTTTATTGCTAATGAATAACTTAGTTTTAATATAGAGAAAAAAATCCATGAAATCTCTCAAGAACATGTAGAGGATCAAGATATAAATGATGACCTCATTAGGGTGATGAGGAGATAAAATCACTATTTAAATAATTAAACAATTTTGAGATCAAATATCTACATCCTCTTGCATTTTTTTTTTTAAATAATTATTTTTAAGGAAACGAAAGATGGATATCTAACTTATAGTATAAATCTTAATTTTACCTTCATTACAAAACATTTGAAACTCTTTAGTTTGTAGTGTGATTTTAATTATTTAACTTTTGAATATTTTTATTTTCTAAAATTAATATTTTAACTAAATCAAAACAATTAATATACTTAATTAAAGGAAAAGTAATGGTATGTAGACAAATATAATTTATTCTATATATAAGAAAATTTATTTGTGTATGTTAGATTATAATATTATGAGGGAGCATACATCTAAATTAAAAGTTATCATTTGGTTAAACTATCACAAGTAAATGATCCAACCCATCAAAATTATTCAAGGGTCAAATAAAGATCAATCATACCAAAAAATTACACTTTGATAAATAATATAATACAAAAAAAAGATCATTCTTACTATTTAAATACAACTAATTTTCTAAAAAATAGACATAAACTATTTAGGGGTATAAAAGATAGATTGGGTCACTTGAAAGGATAACTCCAACTCCCTACCATATACAAGTGGATTCAAGATAATTTTTCAAAGGGTCTCTTTATAAAAAAGATAGAAAAACATGATTACATACAAATGGGGTTTATTAGCCTTTCAAAGATCATTGAGTACCACTTCATCATGCAATAAATCTTTATGCTCAACAATCTATTTTTGTTACTTAATGCACAATAGGCTCTGAGGATAATTTTTCTTTTAAAATAAATGTTCCTCCCCATCTCCATCTCTATCTTCCTCTCTATCTCTATCTCCTTATCCCTCTCTCTTGCCCTTCCCTCCTCCATATCACCATCTTTCTATCACTACCTCTCCCTCTTTCTCTCTATCTCTCCCTATTACAAACATAAAATGAGCCTATTTATAATGGAGCTTGATTATCTTCTTGATTAAGAATTTTTATTTTGGTCATATTTGGATCCATGTAAGTGGATGCATTGTTTATTTGAAGCTATCACTTCTCCATTTATACCTTTGTTGGAACATATTATAGTGCTCCCTAGAAGCCACATTCACTAGAAAATGTGTATACAAAATATGTAAAAGATTTGATCCATCTCTATCTCTATCTTCCTCTCTATGTCTCTCCCTCGTCTCTAACTCCTTACCTCTCCCCGCATCTCTCTCTCTTCCCCCTCTATCTTTCCCACTATATCTATCTCTTTATCTCTCCCTCTTTCTATCCCTATCTCTCCCTCTCTCACTATTGCTCCCTCTTTATATCTCTCTACTTTTCCTTTATCCTCTCTCTATTTCTCTCCCCATCTTTTCCTCCATCTCTTATTTATATATCTCTCTCTCCCTTTCTATCTCTCTCTCATCACACACACACACTCCATATTTCTCCATCCCTATCTCCATCTCTGTCTCTCTCTCACACACACACGTGCAATCCTCTCCATATATATATCTATCTCTATCTCTCCTCCCTTACTCTATCTCTCCCTCCCTCTCTTTATTGCTTCTCTCTATCTCTCTACATCTACCCCTCTCCCATATATATGTATATATATATTCCTCTTTCTCTTTCTCTCTATCTCCCATATTTCTCTCTCTCTCTCTTCATCTCTATTTGTCTATAGCTACTTCTCTTTGTTTATCTATCTCTCAATCTCAATCTCCCTCTCCCCATCTCTCTATATCTCCTTATATATCTATCTCTCTATCACTGTATCTCACCATCTATATCTCTCTCCATCTCTCCCTCTACCTCTCCCTCTATATCCCTATATCCTTCTCCCTCTTCCTTTACATATCTCTATCTCTTCTTTATCTCCCTCTTCTTCCTTTATATATTTCAATCTTTTCATCAGTATCTCCCCATCTCCCTCTATCTTTATCTCTCCCTTTGGGTCTATCTCTATCTCTCTATCTACTTGTCTTCCTCTTCCTCTCTTGATCTACCTTCATCTTTACCTCTATCTTCCTCTGTCCCCCTCTATCTCTAGACACATTTCCCTCTCTCTATCTATCCATCTCTCTCCATCTCTCTCCCTCTCCCTATTCCTAGACCTCTATATCTATATCTCTTTTCCTCTGTATCTCTATCTCTCCATATTTCTTCTTCCATATCTCCCTCTATCTCTATCTCATTATTTCTCCATCTCTCTACCCCTATAGATATCCCTCTCTATATCATTTTCTATATCTATCTTTATCTTTATATCTCATCCTCTCATTCTCTCTCTATCTATATATTTATCTCTTCCATATTTTTATATCCCTCTCTCCTCTCTTTATCTCCCTCTCCTTCATATCCCTCTCCTCCTTCTCCCTCTCCATTTTTGTCTCTATCTCTATCTCCCTCTACTTCATATCCTTCTCCCTCTCCTTCTCCATCTCAATCTTTGTATTTATCTTTATCTTCCTCTATATCTATATATTCTTGCCTCTCTCTCACACACTCTTCCCCTCTCTATCTCTCCCTCTCTCCCCATTCCAAACATAACATGAGCCTATTAGTAATGGATTCTGATTATCTTCATGATTCATAGGCTTTTTACAGTTGTGTTTGGATCCTTGTAAGTGGATGCATAGCTGATTTTGAAGCTATCACTTTTGCATTGAGACCTTTGTTGCACAAACAATATCATTTGATAAATTTCCTAGGACCAATTGACCTCATGTACTACACAAATGTACGTAAAAAATAGACCAAATTTTCCCTTAATTGACCTTCCACACCTCTTCACTGTACCCATTGCACAACAAGGTGATTACGAGTTAAATTAATAATGAACAATTAACTATAAAATTAAATTTAAATTAAAAAATGAATAATAATAAAAATATGCCAAAATAAAATTAGGTACTAACTTCTAAATAAACAAGTGACGCAATGCATCATGTTCCTGCCGCCTAGCAAAGAGCTTTTAGGTTGGCAGGGGAAGGGTTAATATGTTTGAAGATTTGTAAAGGGAATTGTTAGAGTTTTGTGTTGAATGGAGAAAACAAGAAGCAATGGAAATGAAAAGTATATGATTTGAGACGCAAAATGTAGAGGGTAGAGTTTGGTATTGATTACTAGAACTTGATGGAACAGTTGTATATTAAAATTCATATTTTTTGTGTGCTTGTTAAATAGTATAAATAATTTTTTGTATAAAAGTAATTTAGGAATTTAAATTGATTTAGTGTGAAGGTGGAAAGTTTATTTCTGAAGGTAGTAATAGGGAATTGGGCAAAGCGATTGTCATATTGTAAGGAACAAAGAAGGCCATATTTAGAAAATTAATTAGTAAACATATTTATTTGTTAACATAATAATCGTTTTGAGTAGAAATGTAAGACATAGAAGATCAAAATATTAGTGATAAGTATAAAATTTAAAAGCATTTTAGAAAATGGAGATATTAAAAATATAAAAGTATTTTAAATTATTTTATATTAAAGATATTTAAAATAAATATATTAGTAATAGACTGAAAAATTTAAAAGCATTGGAAGAAATGAAGATATTAAAAATATAAAAGTATTTTATTTGATTTTATATACAAGACATATAAAATATAAATAATAGCAATAAGTTTAAATTTGAAAAGTATTTTATCTTTTTAAATAGCATATTATTATGTTCAATTAATAATAATATTTTTGAATATTTTAACCATGTCTATTTTTTTTATATCTGTAAATTAAATTCATTTAGTTAAATAAACTAATTATAAATAATTGTATTTCACCATGTTTAGAAAACTATTTAGTAAACATATTTATTTGTTAACATAATAAGCATTTTGAGTAGATATGTAAGACATAGAAAATCAAAATATTACTGATAAGTATAAAATTTAAAAGCATTTTAGAAAATGTAGATATTAAAAATATAAAAGTATTTTAAATTATTTTATATGGAAGACATTTAAAAGAAATATATTAAAAATTTAGAAGTATTTTAAATATTAGCAATAAGTTAAAATTTGAAAATTATTTTATCTTTTTTAATACCATATTATTATGTTCAATTAATAGTAATATTTTTGAATATTTTAACCATGTCTATTTTTTTATATCTGTAAAATAAATTCATTTAGTTAAATAAACTAATTATAAATAATTGTATTTACCGTGAATTTAGAAAAGAACATATGCCATTAGAAAATAGTCCATAAAAATTAAAGTTCATATGAATAACAGTTTTGTAGCTAAATTGGAGGTTTAAATATTAATTAATTGTTTTGCAAATATTAATCCACTTTCATCATTGAAAAGTCCTGCCAAAAACAATACACTGAGGCTAGTGGTATGGAGCAATCCCAATACCTCGTAATGTGTAAATGGTGAACAGGTGTAAATGGGAATGTTTGTCTATGCCTCATTGCGTGGCATAGCTTCCAGACGTCAATTGAGTGCATAGATAGTGAGAATGACAAGTGTGTTACATGTAAATGTGTGAGAATATAGAGTGGAAACAAATTTGTCCTTTGATTAATGCATAAGAATATGGTCTACAAATTTTGTGAGGAATGTTGAGGTAGAGAGAAATGTTTTATTGTTTAGAAGGTAGAGGACATTTGCAAAAGAAGAACTAAATTTTGGAGAATGCCATGGAGGTGAGTTGTTATTGCTTTGTAAAGTATCAAAGATTGAAAGTACAAGAACTTTGACCATTTGGTAAAATCCAATTTACAAATCCTACCAAAGTATCACAGGCAACATATGGAAAACTAAATGGTCTTGACTGTGGTTGTTTCATCAAATTGTCCTTGTAACAAGAGCCATTTTTTGGAATTGGAAAGGAGAGAAAGACCTGAACAGATGCAAATATACTTGATTCTTGAAGAGGAGCTTGTGAGGTCCAAGTTTCAGATGTTTTTCTTCTTTTGTTTGCAATGAAGTTTGATTCTTTTAATTTTTGTAAAAATTATGTCAATTATTTGAATATGTGTAATATATGGCCATAAGCAAGCTGCAATGATGTTGTAGTGAGAGATGTGCACAATTACAATCATGTCATATGCAATTCATATTCAATGTTTTTGCCTAGTACATTGATCAGACTGTACATTAGCTATTCCCTGGAGTGGCTATAATTATGAATTTGTTTGAAGCAAATGTATAGTAAGTAATACTTGTAGTTGACATCTAGAAGGTGTGCAACACAACAAAGCATAGACAAGCATTCTCATTTACACTTGTTTACCATTGACACACTACGAGGTATTGGGATTGCTCCATACTACTAGCCTCAGCATATTGTGTTTCTCAAGGCACTTATCAATGTTGCTTTCCTTCCTTAATGCGTCACTTTAATGGTTTGATACTAATTGTTTTTGGTGGGACTTTTCAATGATGTAAGTGAATAAATACTTGAAAAATATGTCCATAAATCCCAAGTATATAATGTTCCCCTATTTTCCTAATTTACTGAAACTAAAATGAATAGTAGACCTACTGCAAGATAATAAAACTTAATTGGCCAAGCAAGTATTACAAATGAAAATGATAAAATTAATAATTGAATGCAAATTGTGTCAGCTTTACTGCCATCATGCATTTCATGTGCATGGAATTTTGCTCAGAGGCAAGTTATTGTCACAAGCAGAGGAGGTCACTATTGCAATTGTATGATGTGCACTGGATATGGCACACTTGTCAATCAATCTAAAACTATTGCATTAAATGCCAACAGGTCTACTATTATTTTTTGTTTAAGTAAATTAGCAAAATAGGACATTGTATATTTTGGAAAATATTGAATTGTTGAATGCAAATTACACAACCTTTGATAGAGTGTTGGTTGACACAAAAGAAATGAACCATTCATTTTTCCCTGTAACAACGAGCAATACTTGTAGATGTCAAGTATCACAAACATAAAATATACAATGTTGAAAAATGAAAATATAAAATGAACCATTAATTTTTCTTCTAGATGTTTTGTAATAAAGTGGATGTTGGTGCTTATGAAAAATACGTGCTTGAATTTAGAACTATAGGAAGGTAGAAAAATATTATAAACTTTTGAATCTGATTGGCTAATCAAGTATCTGAAATTGAAATGCAATAATTGCAATAGTAAATATAACATACTTAAAAGTTGTAATATTCGATTTTAAGCTATTTTAAGGGAAAAATGAGAAAATTAAGCATTGTCTAACATATAAAGGAAAAACATGTTGACTATAATATGAGAGCGGCAAGAAGTTTTAATCCATAAAACATGAAATGTAGTCATATAGACCAAATAGCTAGGAACATAAGCATAAGATAAAAGAGAAGTGCAAGTTGGTGCAATAGCAAGTAGCTTTGCAGCTGCTTGTGTTCCTTTGTCATCTGCATTGGCATTGATATGATTAGTATGGAAACCATATTTTTATGTAATTTTAAACATATTTTAAAAATTGAAGACAAAAAAAAGTATTTGTATCAATATTGTTTTGTTCCTTGTTGTAGCATGTGATGTTCATTCAGTTAGGCAAATAGCTTTTGTAATCACATTGTTTTGATTGAGCTTGAAATGGCCTTTGGTGACGAAGTCCCGAAGTGCAAATACAACTGTTGATTTGTCCTTCATGTAGTCTTCGTATTTCATGTTTTGAAGAGCATTCAAGAGTTGTTGGATGACACGATTTTGAACTAAACAATGGATTATTTGCTTGTCATTTGTTATGATGATAGTTTGAGGATGAAGTGAGTATATGTAACTGACTTCATTGTCACATTGATTGCAATGAGCACTCTCTTGTTGGAGCATGCCATAAGTGTTGAATCTATAATTGCAAATTGGATAGAAAGCCTCAAATGGATTTGAAAGTGTGTTTATTGCTCTTAATGTGCTTGAAACCTAAAACATGTAAACGTAAATTGTTATAAGCGTCAGTTTGAGAGATCTTTTTTGACAAAGAGACAAGATATTTCAAAAGTTACCGTAAATGTTGATTGCATCAAAGCAGTTAGCTTGTCCATTGTTCTTTTGTTATTCAATTTGCAAATAAATTTTGATTGGCCTATGTGGAACATGTTCTTTTGATCTGTGGTTTATAGGATATTCTTGAAAAGAAATGTTAGAGTTTTGTTCCTAAATATTTGTTGCATTATTTGCAAGTATTGTTGTTCATGAGATGAATACAGTTGCAATTGCATGGCAATGAGAAAGTTAGTTATTGTTACAAAAAAAAAATTATTAGAGGCCAGAATGGTATAGAAAAGGGTTAAAATAGATTAGTGGCGTATGCTATGTAGAGATTTGTACCTGCGCTTTATCAAATTTTGCCCTGCCATCTTTGATATCAATAGCATATTGTCTACCAACTTTGTTAGCACCAACAACCAAAGCACCTATTGTTCCAATTGGATAGTGATATGTGACTGTTAGTAATCGGCTTATAGTTGTATCTGGAATGAAATAATAATCTTTAGAAAAGTGAGGCATGCTTTCAATTGTGCTAGTGTCTATCAATATCAATATGCAACCATAGTCCCCTCTGTCATCATTTGTTTTACGTGTAATTTGGAAACCTGATATTGAAACTCCTATTCTTGGAATTATTTTGTGTTGATGTTGTTGCACAAGGTTTCCACTGATATTCAATGTAATTGTCATTTATGCTTTGAGGTCTGTGAGATCTGCACATAGTACCTGATTTGTTTCATTGTCTTTGTCCAATGTTGCTTTGTAGACAACAAGAATGTCACCTTCAAATGTGTCGCTAGCTTTTTTTGCATTTAAGTCTTCAATTGATATGGTCTTCTTCACTATTTTTCTGAATGAACGAAGGAAAATATAAATCTTATATCTGGATGATGGAGAGATGCATATGATAGGGTAATAGAATAAGTTGTTTATCGTTTGCTTGTGTCTTTTTCCATGTGTTGCATTTGTTGTGCTAGTCTTTTTGTTTGTTCCATCATTTGTCTACAAAGAAATGATATAACATTAGAGACTACATTGGAGCATGTATTATTCATATATGCTTATCTTTCTCTATAATACTGTACAGGAGGTTGAAAATGCATTTTCCCAGGGTTTGCATCATGAAACAATATAGAGTACATGAAGGAAATTGGATAGTTTGTTAAAGTGCAACTACTTTCTCTCTGATGTCACTGTCCAAATACATGTTCATATGTACAAGGAGTTTGATAGCCATTAAGTACAAAACATGTTTTCTCAAAACCCAAATACACTAGATTGAATGAGAGAAACCCAAACAAAAAGCATGAATACAATCAAAGGGGTTTTATCTGAATGTAAACCGATATGAATTCCTAGTTTTTGTTTGGTTGACTCATTGAGGATCCCGATTGCATTACTTTTCTACAATAGTGTTTTTTTGCTTTGCTACAGCAGACCTCTCTTTCTCCACACTTGTCTCCAATACTTGTAGGCAACACTTCTCTAAAACAATAATGTTATTATATAGACATAATAGAGATTCATATATATATATATATACACATACATATTACATATATAGATATAGATATAGACAATTACATATATAAGAACCTATAACTAATTTCTCAGTAGTACTTGTAACGAATCAAAGAAACAGTCTTCAACATTCTATTTTAATGTGCCTGCTCTAGAAAGCTAGTTATTTTTAAGGACATTGTCTATGTTGCATACTAGTGAGCAGCTTGCATATTCATACTTATTAATGTCTATTATTTCTATATTCTCATATCTCATCTCCATTATGAATGCACAAAGCATTAGATTGTTCAAAATGCTAATTGTCCTTAATATGTATACATGTGAAATCTTTAGTACTTTGCACATATGTATAGTACAACAGAGTTGATATTTTGTGTAGACGTTAAATTGTTTCTTTGCAAAGAGAGAAGGACAATGATCCAAGAATCTGACTTGCAGTTTTCTTGTTCAACAATTGACTATATTTGCACCAATGCAGATGTTTGTCTCCCACTAAAATTGTAAATAGTGGTTCTTGTTACAGGGACATTTGAGACAAATGAGCATAGTGGATGACATGTTATATGCAATTCATAAACATAAAGCAATCAATGCTCAACGAATGCAGTAAATGCTAGACCAATACTATTGCAATCATTTCCTTTGCATTACATAGACGTAGTTGGCCGATCAAATTCAATAATTTAAATGAAAGGGAATATATACGGTTTTATTACTATAGTTTGAATTGAAGAGTAGATAGAATAAAAATAGAACAATAGAAAGAGATAATAAATTTTGACAAATATTTAAGCATTAAATGCAAATTATGGAAAGATTTGGTTGATACTTGATTGAGTTTTGCTTGAGAAGTTTTTATAGTAACTTAGTTTTTATGTGTAAATCAGTAAGCACTAGTATCTACTTTAGAACAAAACTTGTGCGATGCAATCAACATTTTTAGCAAAGCAACGATCTGTTTGTTATGTTTCAATTGCAAATAAGAAGATCGTAACAATAACCTATTGTCATAGGATTTCCAAGTTAGGTTTGTTATTTACAACATTTGCTCGTTGAATAGACATGTGCATAGATTGTCTACAATGTTAACTGAACATCTTAAACTAAAATGAGAAAGCAACACTCTTTTGGAATAAGATTAGAATGCTAAGAAAGCTTGTCATTGCTTTCACGTCCTGCATAACTTGTATAGATGGACAAGTTATGTGTAAACGTATAGAAATATTGACTTGAAACAAATATGTCCATTGATTGATGCATTAGAGTATGGTCTGCAAATCCAGGGAATTTTTTTTTTGTAAATCAATTGTTATAGCTCAATAAATTTTCTAGTTTGTTATCAATTGTAACAAGTTACTATTGCAAAGTTAATGCATTTGATGCCCTCACAGTCCACAAGAGCTTGCTCAAACTATTTAGCTTTCCCTGTAACACCGAGCAATACTTGTAGCTATCAAGTATCACAAATAGACATTAGAGTCCATGACATATAATACATTTTTCATAAACATGAACCACATAAACAATGATAAAATTTGCAAAAAAATAGATTGACATAAATTTTTGCAAACATTCAGACATTAAATAAAAAATTTACAGGCTTTGTTGATAGGCTACTGGTCACTCAAGCAATAAACACATAGTTAATGCATTCAATGGCTCCACAGTCGACAAGACCTTGCTCAAAGCATATGTCATTTACTGTACCAACTTGCCATGTTAGCTCTTGTAACAACAAGCAATATTTCTAGTTATCAAGTATCATAAACACACAGCCAAGCCACTCACCAGCAATGCACTTTTACATAATAATGAACAGGGAAAAGCAATTACAAATATCCAACATTGTAACCTTTGTCAAAAAAAGCATTGGTGCGCATGTGAAACTGGTCAATATGTTTATTGTTGTAGGAGCACAGTAGGATGAGGACATTTTTCCTCTATTTGTAAGAAAGAGCAACAAAACCAATGAAAAGAGGTACAATAATTAATAAAAACTTAATTGTAAGAGCTAACAGCGTATTTAATAATAGATAGCAAAGTCTTGGTAAGCTATAAGAATTGATTTGCAAAATCTTGTTCACAGGATTTGTAGATTCAATTGAATATTGTTACACGTTTACATGTAATAGTTGTACTATTCTCAACATCGATGCAGCCGGTTCGCTTGTATGATGTGTGCAGGACGTAAATAAACTAATTATAAATAATTTTATTTACCATGAATTTAGAAAAGAACATATACCAATGAAAAATAGGCCATAAAAAGTAAAGTTCATAGGAATAACAACTTTATAGCTAAACTAGAGGTTTAAATATTAATTAATTGTTTTGCAAATATTAATCCACTTTCATTATTGAGAAGTCGCGCTAAAAATAATATGCTGAGGCTAGTGGTATGGAGCAATCCCAATACCTCGTAATGTGTAAATGGTGAACAATTGTAAACGGGAATGCTTGTCTATGCCTCGTTGTGTTGCATAGCTTCCAGACGTCGACTAAGTGCATAGATAGTGAGAATGGAAAAAGTGTTACATGTAAACGTGTGAAAATATAGACTAGAAACAAATTTGTCCTTTGATTAATACGTGAGAATTTGGTCTGCAAAATCTATGAGGAACGTTGAGGCAAAGAGAAGTGTTTTATTGTTTAGAAGGCAGAGGAAATTTGCAAAAGAAGAACTAAATTTTGGAGAATGTCATGGAGGTGAGTTGTTATTACTTTGTAAAGTATCAAAGATTGAATGTAGAAGAACTTTGACTATTTGGTAAAACCTAATTTACAAATCCTACCAAAGTAACTGCAATAACAACTCATATGCATATGGTATGTATGTCATAAACATGAAACAGTAAAAGCAAAGAAACAGGCAACTTATGGAAAACTAAATGGTGTGCGCAAGGTCTTGTTAACTATGAATGCATCAAATGCATTGACTATGGATTGATTGCAACAGTTTTGCATTTTACTTGTTAATTTTGTCATGTGCTTTTATGTTTTATGTTTATGAATAACACAAGCATACAAATGAAGTTTGATTCTTCAAATGTCTAGAATAATTATGTGAATTGTTTGAATTTGTCTAATTTTTTTCCATAAGCAAGTGACCTTTGCAATCGTTTGATTGCAATAATGTTGTAGTCAAAGATGTGCATAATTGGAGCTGGCACAATTTGCACACAGTGATTGAATATTTACAAAATATATAATGTCCTAATTTCCTAATTTATTTTAACAAAAATGAATAATAGGCCTACTCCAACAAATAGTAAAAAGGATAAATTGTTTATTATCTCTTAATTGCAAATGAAACCATTGCA
>VDFB02015596.1:17616-30755 GCA_007258455.2 Sequoia sempervirens | reverse complement strand
AGTATTAATCTTTTTCCAAGAAAAATTTTCAAAATGAAAGTTTGTAAAAAAAATAACAAAATGATATAAGTGCATGGTAGAATACCATCGAATTGAAAGACACTGGTACAAGCTAAGTGAGGTTAAAAACCTCACCTAAAAGAGAAAGGGATCTCTCGAGAGTGCAAAGCTAAACAAAGAAGTGTGGAGAGTCGAACAACAAATCATTGAGAGTCGAACCAGTATGGGTGTGTAACCAAACGAACACTCCAAAATAAACACAAACAAAAGGAATGAGACTAATCAAGATAAGTGAGAATTTAGAGCATTGAATAAACCTTGATCTCTGATTTATGTGCTTGTTAGTTTGAGTAAATGCGGAGGGACACGTAAGGCAAGTTGGTCAATGGAGGTAACAAAGGATGCAGCAAGCGATTAATGCTCTAAACTAGTTGTTTAGTGTGGCAAGGTTGTCAAAATCCACACATCTGTCTGATCCAATGCATGTAGATTTTTACTTTGATGATGGAGGTAGATGGGTTCCTCTTTTGGGTACAGGGAAAAATGGGCCTATTTTAAACACTGTGGATGAATTGGTGCGTGACAGGTGGCGGGGTTCTTGAAATTTTAAAAAATAAAACTAAAGGATACACAAGTGGTAGGGTGACATGGTGAGAAATTTTAGAATTTTTTTGGTCCACATGGACCTCCAAAGTTAGGGTGCCCTACTTTGGGCCCCTCTCCCCTAGCATTTCAAAACTTTATTTTAGCAATTCAAGATCCTAACATCATGTCAAATTCTATGTGATTTTATGTGTGTTCATGTTCATTGATTTGTGAAGGATAGCCCTTATTGTAGGTCTCCAAAACATCTGAGCATTCAAGAAAAGCAAGATCCAAATCCTTGAAGTGATGTATATGAATTTAGTCCTTTAAAGGAGCCATTGAAGGGTGCTGAGTTGCAGAATTTTGTTCATTCATCATTCCTTCCTTTCGATTATCATTCCTATCATTGATATTTTCCATTGTGGAAAGTGGAAACACTTACTCGAGTTTTGGCTGAGGTAAGCCCCTAAATGGCCCAACTTTTTCTCCCTCTTTGAATGTGCAAGTTATAGATTTGAAGAGGATCGAGGAAAGTTTGAAGGAAAATTCTCCATTATTGCATTCAAAGCCCTAAAAATTTTCAAGCTACAAATAGTTAATTATAGAATTCATTGAAGATATTCCAATAATTAAGCAACCAAGAATCAGGAGCTTAGATCCAGTGTCAGAGGATTGTAAAAGTAGTTTCAGGACCCCTCATCAAAGACCCATTTTCCTAGGGGCAACTGAGTCCCTATGCACATGCCAGATCTAGATTTGGTGATAGGTACACATCATCTGACACTTCCTAGATCCACCTACAATCTATAGTTTTAGTTTGTACATTTCTAGAATATTGCATTTTTCATATTATGTCATTTAGTTCAATTAGGTTAATCATTCCAAATCATTTTCAATTCATTTCTAAGACTAAAAAGGATTAGATCCAGGTCTCATTGGCTCACCTTTGAGGTTGAAAGTCAATCTTTCTACCTTTTGGATTTGCATCCTAATGAAACTTTTAGAAAGGTGGGATTGATCCTAGGTTCCTTGCATTTAGAACTCATCCACCCAATTCCTCCCTTTTTCTATGTTTCATTTTGGTGAGCCTAACATTTGACATCTTAGATTTTTGATTTGGTAGTCTTTTAAACCTTAGATCTAGGTTTTGCATCATTTTGTATTGTATTTCTCATTTAAGGTTTCATATTTGCATCATAAAAATAAAAAACCAAAAATATTGCATCTATATTGTATCATATCTTGCATTAAGGTGTGTTTCAGTCATTTAGATCAAATTTTCATTTCAAAATTGCATACAAAAAAGTGTCATTTTGTTTCAAAATTGTCATACCTTTGTATTTGCATTACATTAGAAAATTCTAGAAAAATAATCACTATCAAACTTGTTTGAAGATAGGAATAGTAACCTTAAACAATAACTTAGACATTCAATTTTTTAGTTTTCAAAACCCTAACCAAGGACCCATTCGCCCTTGGGTGACCCTGTCCTTGTACAGGTGCATCAACAGTCTTTTTCACACTTGTTTTTTTGTCTACTCAGTTTGTCTGTACTTGGAGATCTCAGTTTCAAAATAATAATTGCATATCTTAACGCCTTTTGCATTTATTCAATTTGGTGAAATAAAGTGCATTGTTTGTGTTCAAAATTTGCATTCAAAATTTATCATTTTCAGGTCTTTTGCATATTAGTATCAAGCAATTATTGCATTTCAAATCTAAAATTTGCATTCAAAATTTGTTCAAAAATCTTCAACATCATTGCATACTTGTATCTTGCATCAAATTGGGATACATTAAACAAATTCTAGAAATTTATTTACTATTACAACTGTTTGCAAGTAGAATCAGCATTCTTAAATAGTGTAGTACATAGTCAAATTTTGAACTTTTTAAACCCTTGACCACAACTTAGATGCCCTTGGGTGAATCAATTATGTTATCTAAGCATCAATCAGCTTTTTGTAATAGAATAATATCAAGAAACTCTATATGGGGTTGCTATATGAGTTCCCTTTATCTATTGTTTAACAATTTGAAACTCATTGCAAAATGGATATACGTTTTGGTAAAAATTTGGATTTCCTTGAAATATTGGTTGATGTTTCAAGTTGTGTTTGGTGATGACCCTAATTCTGATAATGACAATCATGATAATCCATCTCCTATTTCAAGTCTTTTTTTATTTCATAGGTCAAGATGAAGAGAGCAAGCATGAATTCATAGAAAATTCTTTATGTAACCTTGAGAATAATGTAGCCTTTATCCTTCAATGTAATACACTACTACTCCATACCAACGACATCCTACCAAACCACCACTTGAAATTTTCACTCTTTTAAACCCTAAAAGTAAGTCACAAAACATACCATAACCAATGTACATGGGAGAACCTATCAAAAACAATCACAATGAAAGTACATCAACAAACCTTCATCATATGAGCATAAGGTTATAGATACACCCATTAACTTGGAACAAACTTATGGACGGGGCTTTAGGATTTTGAATAAGCAAGGATATGATATTAAGAATGAACATGAAGTGTACTCTCTTTTGGAACAAACATCATCTAAAGATACTAAAGG
Source organism: Sequoia sempervirens (assembly GCA_007258455.2). Classification (NCBI taxonomy): domain Eukaryota; kingdom Viridiplantae; phylum Streptophyta; class Pinopsida; order Cupressales; family Cupressaceae; genus Sequoia; species Sequoia sempervirens. The sequence goes on along the minus strand of VDFB02015596.1, from coordinate 27,582 downwards.
GATAGGTTACCAAGATCCTCCACCTTCACATCAAATAGCTGGTCAACCATGGAAAAAAAACCTTATAAACTTAAGAAGTTACATTTTTTGTATACTATAACCAAGATTGAATGAGCCTTACAAACACTTTTCAACCCAGGACTTATCACATTACCACTTATCTATCAATGAGAAGATAAGAAAGGAAAGAGTACAAACATGTCTTAATGTGTGTATGATATAACACTTGGGTATCTTACTGATGAATGTTATGCTTTAAAGAAGAGATTGAGAGAACTTGATCCTTATGGGGATTAGATTGAATGCTTAATTTGTTAACATTCATTTTTCTTTGCTCCTTGCTATGTGGTTTTTGTAGTATCATAGCATATTCACTACCATTCATGGAGGTATAAACATAGCTTTATGCAATCATCTTTTATCTTGCAAGGAGCACCATATTAGCCTCACCTTTTTCTCTATGCTTGGGGGAAAAGAGGTTTGTTAGCCATCTCCTAGGAGTATTTCTTATAGCAAGGGATCCCTTTATCTCCTTAAAACATTAGTGTAGCAAGCACATTAACCTTTTAAGGGGGGCATATAGTCCCCCACTCATTGTTTGTATAGGAAACAGTCCCTTCTTAGTGATGATGGCATACATCTCCTAGGAAGTGTGTTCAACCAAAGTGTGGCCTTCTTAATCCATGTGATGTGTCTCCTTTTTGGTGGTACTGGACTTGATGTCCCATAAGAGTGTTACCTTTCTTGGAATATGGCACTCCTCTTGGTGGTTTTACTATGGTTGGTATGACTAAAGGTGTGATTTTATGTCCCTTGACTAGTCCTCTCTTGGTGGTGATATCATGTGTGATGTTCCCTAAGGTGTGACTTTCATGTATTAAGAAAAGTTTTATTTATTGTTACCTTTTGTGGTGATGTTATTAAAACATCCCTTGAGGCTTTAAAACCTTGTTATATTCATCCCTTGTGATGTTAAACCTTACCTTATTTGTCCCCCATGACATTAAACCTTATCATATTCACCCCCCATGATGTTAAACCTTGGCATATCCATCCTTCATGGTGTTAAACCTTGTCATTTTTGCTCCACTTTGTTCATGGGAGTTGAACTTAGTGTAGTGTTGATATAACATCGTGTGGCACCTTATCAAGGTTATCAGGGAGTATAAATCTTGGTATGGTTGTTATGGGCACAAATTGTAGACCTAGTGTGTGTTTTCCATTTTTACCACCTTGTTACAAACACACCTTGTAGACCTAGTGTTTGTATCTCATTTTACCTTGTCTTGGGGCCTCACCTAGTGAATATCGAATTTTACTAGCCCGTTTGTCTCCCAGTTTGTGATTCACCTAGAAAATATCGAGCTTTTCTATTATGTGACTCATGAATTCCTTTTAACATGGACACCTAGCATAATATAACTTGTTTTCCAGTGGAGCCATTTGTTCTGTGAGTGATGTGTATAACTTCAATCCTCATGGAACATGTTCTTTATTCGATGTATGAAGTTTTGTATTTGAGACAATTTAAGATTGGGGTTTCTTTGCCTTACTGACTCAAATCCTTTTTAGTACTAACCCTGTGTTTTGTTGTGTTTCTTTTTGTGTCTTCTTCATGCTTGCATTGTGTTTACATCGTGTTTGTTTAATTTCATTGTCATCTTTATGTTTTATGGTATCATGTGTGTTTTCATCATGTATGCTTCATGTTTTCCAACATGTATGTTTGTGTATGTTGTTTTGTTGCATTTCACATTTGTGTGGTCCTTTGTTCTTATGTTGTTTTTCCATGGGATCTTGGATCCTAGGGGCTTGGCCATCTCCCTTGATCCTTTATCATCCCATATTTTTAATATTTGGACATTTGAACCTCTCGACATATATTTCTCTACTTTAGTGTGAGTCTGGGTGTAAGTTCATACTCTCACTAAAGTGGGGGCTAAATGTAGTGTAGAAAATTGTCATCCTTAAAAAATTATTATGTTTTGTCCCCTTAATTTATTGGAATTAATTAAGCTCCTAATTTTCCAAATTATGCATTCCAAGGTCTATTTTTTACCGTTTTTAAGGATTACAAGCATTGAATAAATGTATCCAATTGTTTTTTTTCTCCCAACTAGATGTGCCCTAGAAATTTGGGCCAAGACTTCTTAGCCAAGACCTAATTTAAATATGTTGTTGGTGGAATTTTAACATCCAAAATTCAAATATCAAGTGTTGGATTTTGGAATCTGATTTTTGGGAAATTAGTACAATTGCATATAAATACCTAGTTATTTTATCATTTGAAAGGGAACATAAAATTTATTATCAAACTTATGATCAAGAGAACTATTGAGCAAGTCAAGAGTAGAATTTCAGAGCTTTATTGCAGCAATTCAAGATCTTAATATCATGTCAAATTCTATGTGATTTTATGTGTGTTCATGTTCATTGTTTTGTGAAGGCTAATCCTTGTTGTAGGTCTCCAAAAAATTCAAGCATTCAAGCAAAGCAAGATCCAAATCATTGAGGTGATGTGTATGACTTCAGTCCTTCAAGGGAGCAATTGAAGGGTGGTGAGTTGTAACATTTTTTTCATTCATCATTCCTTCTTTTTTATTATCGTTCATATCATTGACATTTTCCATTTTGGAAAGTGGAAAACACTTACCTAGGGTTTGATTGAGGCAAGACCCTAAATGACCCAAAATTTTCTCCCTCTTTGAATGTGCAAGTTATAGGTTTGAAGAGGATCAAGGAAAGTTTGAAGGAAAATTCTCCATTATTGTATTTAAAGCCCTAAAATTTATCAAGCTACAAAAACTCAATTATAGAATTCATTAAGGACATTCTTAAAATTTTGCAACCAAGAATCAAGAGCTCAGATCCAACATCAAAGGATTGTAAAAGCAGTTCTAGGACCCCTCATCAAGGGCACATTCACCCAAGGGTGTCGGAGTCCCTCTACACATGCCAAATCGAGCTTTTGGTGACATGTACACATCATCTAACACTTCCTAAATCCACGTGCAATCTATAGTTTCACTCTGTGCATTTCCAAAATATTGCATTTTTCATATTAGGTCATTTATTTCAGTTAGGTTAATTATTCCAAATCCTTTTCAATTCATTTCTAAGACTCAAAAGGATCAGATCCAAGTTTTATTGGCTCACCTTTGAGGTTGAAAGTCAATCTTTATACCTTATGGATTTGCATCTTAATGAAACTTTTAGAAAAGTGAGATTGATCTTAGGTTCTTTGCATTTAGAACGCATTCCCCCAATTCCTTACTTTTTCATGTTTCATATCCAAACATGAAACATGAATCAAAACAACTATTGTAAATCAAGCAATCACAAAAGCACGCAACGAACACTAGATATATGTGAAAATTTAGAATGGGAAAAACCACAACAAGAAGAGATGCTTGGAGCTACTATCCAAATCCACCCTCACAAAATAATGAATAAATTACACCCCATGATGTAGGCATCAACCTACAAAAGACACTAATCCCCCGTTGTGTTTGTAGGCACCAACCTACTAGAGACACCCATCCCCAATACAAATATATGAGCACCAACTCAATGAGTAGAACACCAGTCCTACCATATTACAAAGATAAAGCTTATGGAACTTCAATGATAATTACACAACTCACACAAGATCTGATCTTATCTTAGACACTCTCCAACACACCTTGTGATCTTCTGATAATGGCACACAATGATTGAGATGCAACTCACATTGAATAAAACTTCCTCGCACAACTTCTCTCACACTCACATACACTCTTACATACTCTCATTCACTCACACACATATATCTATCATGTCAAGTGAGATCTAAATTATATATAGGACATTATATTAACATCATTTCATGTAGAGAAAAAATGAGCATAAAAAAGTAGATCTAAGTGGGAAATATTGGGGTGATGTTGAGGAGAATGGAATATTGAAGGGTGAATTTATAATGGAATGGTGGGAAAATGGAAGAAAGCATACTCCGTAGTGGGTTTTCAAAGGTGGAAGATGGGTGGATAGATGCCACCCAGGGTACAAAACCATGGTGCAGTATAGCAAGGGGAGCCATGACAAGGGCTCCATCCATGGACAGAAGGGATGGGATGGAAAAATTGTCCTCCCATGGATGCGTCCACATGGGTGGTCTCCAAGGAATGAAGCAATGGTGATGGACCGAAGAAAATATTCCCGTAATTCAAATTTCAATAGGTGGGGTGTCGTGAATAAAAATTATCTAGAGGGAAGTCAGTGTGGGTGGTTCTAGGAAAAAATAAATCCAAGGGTAGACACCTCTATCAACTGGAAAGACAAAACATTCAGGAACAAGGAGCACATGAGAAGGCCCTAAAAAGGAAAGGAGAAGGTGATACCAGACGAAGGTCCATTGCATCAATAGCGGACTTGATTGGTAAGTTTCCCTCTCTGAGCTATTTGAAATTTTCTATCACTATTGATAGAGATCAAATAATAAATTTAGTAGATAGACTAAAAGAGAGGGGGATCTTTCTTAAATGGGGGGTGGCTGGTGCGATGTAGAGAACATAGGTAGGTGGTGTTTTGAGAAATGGGGTATTCGAGTTTAAATTAGGGTGCTTCCAAATGAATTATTCCTGGTAGAATTCCCCTCCAAGGCGGACAAATGGAAGGCTATGTGCAATGCACCGCATTACCTAGACAATGTTGGGATGCACTTGATAGATTGGTACCCAAGTTTTGACACTTGGAAGCACAAGATAAAGGAAGGCCCAATATGGGTTTGTCTATACAACCTCCCGATTGAATATTGGGATGATGAAACATTGGTAGAAATTGGGAAGAGCCTCGGCACCCTCATTTCAGTAGAGAAAAATAATGAAGATGGGTTCTTAGGTACCTACACTAGAATATGCCTAGGGTTAACCCCGAACCAAGCTCTGCCACAGGAACTTGAGATCTGTGTAGATGGTGGGGCTCAAATTCAAAAAGTGGAAAGGGAGGATCAAATGAAATTATGCCCCATATGTTACAAAGATGAGGATCAACAAAGCTAATGAGTATGAGTGGGAGCCTAGTTTGGGAGACTCGACAAATGAACTCCCAAATCAAAAATCCACCTATCCCCCTGGGGGGTATGAGGATCCAATATCCATTTCAATGGGTAGGTAGTATCAAACAAATAATGCAAAGCAACTCACAAGCAATCTAAAGGGTAGGCTTGCTAACCAAACAATAGATGAACTATGTGGATTTAGGACAACCTGTGAATAGAAGGAAAGTACCCCTTTATCCAAGAAGCAGAAGTGACTTTGGTAGAATCACCAATTGTAGGGGAGGTCCAAGTTGATATAATAAATGGTGTTGGGGGGGATGGGATGAGCGAAGCTACTGAGGAGGAGGATGTGAAAGATGTGGAGAGTGAACTGAAAAGTTCAAAGCAAAGTACCCACAAGGAAAATTTGATGTAGGAGCATCCAGTGGTGTGGGCAATCTTGCATCACCCAAAAATAGTTAAATTTCAAGTTTCTTGGTTTTAATGTTTTACATTTTTGGATACCCTTTTATCATAATGAAATTCCCAATTTAGTTTTATTTTCTATTCGGTTGAAAGATATTGCAGTTTTAGTTTCCTAGATTTGCACCAAAAATCTTTTGAGTTAGATTTGAGGCACTTAGAGTTCTGGATCCAACCCCAAGGGAAATGAGGGTCATAACATGGAATGTTAGGGGCACCAATTCCCCTAACAAATGGTGATTGGTCAAGCGCTAAATTGACCAATCTAGGGTTGATATATTTTTATCGCAAGAGACAAAACTAATCAAGATGGAAAGCACTAAGAGACTAGGTTGTTGGAAGCAATGAAAGGGACATTTTGTTGGTGTTGAAGGAGCCTCAAGGGGAATTTTCATCTTTTAGAATCCCTTAGCAATTACAGGAGAGGTTGCAGAGGAGAATGAGAATTGGATAATGATGAGATGTAGATTACTACAAAGAAATGAGCAATTTTTCATCATAAATTTGTATGGGTCGTTATCTAGATTGACAAGAGGAACTTGTGGTAGCATATTTCCAATGGAATTTCCATTTTCAGAAGGGAAAGAGGTATCATAGCATGAGACTTCAATGCTACTTTGAATAATGAAGAAAAGAGAGGAGTTATAGGTCGGATCACTAATGTTCAACAAGACTTCCAAGAGTTTCTCGACAACAACCATCTTATGGACTTGCAAGCCAAAAATGGGGTGTTCACATGGTCAAACAAAAGAAAAGGGTTCACCTGCATAGTAGAGAGGTTGGATCATTTCCTACTTTTTGGGGAATGGGAGGGGAAAAATGATTTACGTGAGGTGTTGATACTGCCTTACACGGGGTTGGATCACTTTTCGGTGCAGCTATCCCTTCAACCTGATGAACCTCTAAAAGGGAACCCGTTTGAGTTCAAAAACATGTGGCTAAGAGATGACAAGTTACCTGACTTGATATCAACATGGTGGGATGATATCAAACTAGGAAATCACTCCTCTCTATATAAGATTAGTAAGAAATTGAAATATGTAAAAAAAAACTGGAGGATTGGAATAAATTGCATTTCAAGAACTTATTCCAAGAAAAATAAAGGATGGAGTAGGAACCAACAGCACTAAATGAGCACATTATCAAGAATGGGATAGGGACTGAAGATTTTGGAGATGAAAAAATTCTAAAAGGGGAGCTAGTTGAAGTCCCGAAAAGAGAAGAATGCTTCCAGAGGAAAAAATCTAGAGAAATGTGGCTCAAGGAAGGTGAAAAGAACACAAAGTAATTCCATAGAACAGTTGTGGCAAATAGAAGCAAGAATAGAATCACAAAGGGAGGATGGGGCCATGATGTAGTCTCTAGAAGAGGTAAATGATGAAGCAGTATTATTTTTCAAATCCTAAATAGAGAGGCACCATAGCATAGAAATGTGAGGGACAAGCTTCTTAGCTCCATCCCCAACATAATCAGTGTGGAGCATAATGAGGCCCTTTTTCAAAAAATTAGCAAGGAAGAAGTGAGGGTAGCTACATTTCAACTCAACCTAGACAAGGCTTTGGGCCCGGAAGGATTCTCAGTCGATTTCTTCCAAAAATTTTGGGATATTGTTGGAGATGACTTAACTTTGGTAGTTGAGGAGTCGAGAAGGAAGATGACAATGTTGGGTTCACTCAATCACACCTTCTTGGCCTTGATCCCCAAGAAGAAGGATCCAAAAGCTGTGAGTGATTTTAGGTCAATTGCACTATGTAATATAGTCTACAAGGTTGCCACCAAGATCATCACCAACAGACTCAAGGATGTACTAAAAGGAGTCATCTGAGAGGAACAGAGTGGGTTTTCCCCTGGGAGGTCAATAGTTGAAGGCATCATCATAGCACATGAGACCTTACACTCGGTTAGAAAGGCAAGGGAATATTGCATGATTCTCAAATTGGATATACTAAAAGCTTATGATTTGGTGGATAGACATATTCTGGTGGAAGTTCTAAGGAAATTTGGATTTAAACAGGATTGGATCAACTAGGTCATAATTTGAATCTCTATGGCCAAATTCTCAATCTTGGTAAATGGTGCGGCTCATGTGTTATTTGCCTCTTCTAGGGGTCTAGGATAGGGAGGCCCATTATCCCCATTTATTTTCATCATCATGGCGGGAGCATTAGGAAAAGGTATTAATTCATTGAGGATTGTAGGTAAATGGTTTGGGGTCTTGGTGGCCAATGGATTGGACACAATTACACATCAACAATTTGTCAATGACGCCATTCTCTTTGGCACTTCCAGTAGAAAGGAAGCTAGAACCATCAAAAATTACCTTGATGAATATTGCTTAGCATCTAGGAAAAGTATCAATTGGAGGAAGTTGAAGGTTTTCTTCCTTAATACTCAACCAAGCCTTCAGAGAGATTTGGAAATGATTTTGGGTTTGAGGGTGGCAAAAAAATTTGGTTGGTTCTTGTGGATGTCATTATTTGTGGGGATCAACAAAAAAGGTTATTGAGAAAACCTATTCAATAGTTGTAAGAATAAATTAGGAACCTAGAAGGGGAAATGATTATCCTCTACTAGTAGGCTCTTCATGGTCAAGGAAGTTTTATTAGCCATCCCGGTACACTCAATGGCCTATTTGAAAATCCCTAAAGTGGTTGAGGATAATCTCAATCAGAGTTTCAAAATGTTCTTTTGGAGTGGATCCCGGGAATAACATAAATTTCCACTAGTGGCTTGGGATTAAGTTTGTTCCCCCAAGGAGGCGGGTGGAGCAGGCATCAAGAAACTAACAATAATGAACCTTTCCATGGGAGCTAAGATTGTTTGGGACATGTATGTAAAAGAAGAACATAAATGGGTAAAGATACTTAGAAGGAAGTACTTGGATTTGGATAGTCCAATGTGCATCCTGACTACTGTGGATCCCCCAAGGGATCAACAATATGGAACTATTTTGGAGTGCAAAGATATCATTTCCAAACATGTAACATGGGAAATTAGAAATGGTCAAAACACTTCTTCCTAGAATGACACTTGGGGTGGATTAGCACCAATTGTTGGCCACCCTAATTTGGAAGACATCAAAGCAGAGACAATCAAAGTGTGGGGCAACAAGGTTTGTAACTATGGAGAAATAACTTGGCGAGATGGCATGAGGTAGTGGGAGTGGCACACTCTTTAGGACATTAATTCCCCTAAGCACAAAAAGTGGCCACTAGTAGAAATACTGAAAAGAAAAACCTTTGCATCTTTCGATCAGGAGGATATCATCATATGGTGTGGCTCTAGTACTAGGTCATACAAAGTCAAGTTTGGGTACAAAGTAAAGGAAATTGTGATTGCCAGGTATAATTGGCCATGCAAGCTCATTTCGGGGAGAATTTTCCTTCCAAAGGCTAGTATTTTCTCCTGGTTGGTAGTTCAGAAGAGGATTCTTATTGAGGACAGACTTGCAACCTTTGGAATTCAAGGGCAGGGGTGGTGAGTGCTATGTAAGACCAACAACGAAACTACTAACCATATTTTGCTAACTTTCCCTTATGTAGACAAGTGTTGTAAATTATTCATGAACAAACTAAACTTCCAGTGCCTTGTCCCTTCAGACTTAGTGGCCTAGTTCAACATGTGGCCACTCTCCTTTAGAAAATTAGTTTTTGACATTATTTGGGTGGTCACTCCCTCCACCATCATATGGGATATTTGGAAGGAGAAAAATAGGCAGATCTTTCAAGACAAGAGTAGGGGTGTGAGATAACTTGTGTTAAAATTGAAGGAGTGAGCATAGAACTAGCCAATGAGGTAGCTTGGTCTAATTCAACCAAGCAACGGGTCTTCTCAAACTGGGATGACAAGATAATAAAGAAATTCATAGGATTGAAACCCCCCTTTTGTATGGGATGGGTACGAACGACCTTGCACAAAAAAGGAGGAAGGATGTGAAATGGGTGGCCCCAAAGGATGAGTAGGTTAAAATCAATTTTGACAGTGCTTCGAAGGGTAATCCTCAGTCAAGTGGGGCAAGGTGTGTAGTGAGGGATAGCCAAGACAAAACAATTGTTGAAAAATCCATCTACCTCAAGACTTGCACTAATAATGAGGAAAAATTCAGAGCTCCTTTAATTGGCCTTCAACTAGGGTTGGATATTGGGCCTAATTGCATCCATTTGGAAGGAGACTCCCTCAGTATGGTCAATTCTATTTGTCTTAATAGTGCATCAAATTGGAAACTGAACCATTGGCTTTGACCCATCATATAGTTATTGAACAAATTTGAATCATATAGGGTCAACCACATATACAGAGAAGGTAATGACATGGTAGATAGGTTGGGTAAGGCGACAACAGAAAGGGCACAAAATAAAGGTGGATGCCAGGGTGGACAAGGGTCATCAATGTTGTGCAAGCCTCAAGTATGCTGAGACATGCGGGGAGTGATCCAAAAAAAATTTCAAGCTTTAAATTGGTGGTTT
>VDFB02015596.1:0-16816 GCA_007258455.2 Sequoia sempervirens | reverse complement strand
TGAGGCACTTAGAGTTCATAGATCGGCCCCAAAACTTGCTAGAATTGGTAGCTGATTTTGAGTGTGTTATTGACTTCGAGACCTTTCCAACGGTTCAAACGGTTCACGAATCGGAGTCCTGGATCAAAAGTTATGGCCCCGGGAAGTTGGCGCACTTTCTAGAAGATATAATTGCAAATGTTCTTTTGAAATTTGAACTTCAAGTTGTAATTTTTCGGTGCCAAACCGCCTAAACTCAAATTTGAATGTTGTTTTGGCTCCAAACTAAAGAGGAGCTCTATTTATGGGCGGGTTTCTAATTTTTGGGTAACTTTTTGGGGACAAGCTCGCATATTGCGAAAGGGTGATTCTGTAGCTTTCTGTAACTTGCATGTGTTGTAGAACTTGGGGATTTGAGATCCTCTGCATGTAAGAAGATCCATTTTCTGAATAATAAAATTATTCTCTTGTTTGTGGGTTATTTTCTAAGTCTCGGCTGCCCTCATCAAAATTGGAAGAAAGTGAGGTGGAACAAGACTCAAAGGAGGAGGAAATGGGAGAGGCAAAAGAAGGAGAATTGGTTGAAGAAATAATGTTGGAGCAATCACATCAAAAATAAAAAACAAACATCAAGAAAAATAGAAAAAGGGGGCCAAAAACAAACAAGGCCAAGCTGGAAATAACAACGAATGCAATAGGAAAAATGAAACTAAGATCAAGGAAGGATGTCATCCTTCCTCGAGGGAAATGAGGGTCATAACATGGAATGTTAGGGGCACCAATTCCCCTAACAAATGGTGATTGGTCAAGCGCTAAATTGACCAATCTAGGGTTGATATATTTTTATCGCAAGAGACAAAACTAATCAAGATGGAAAGCACTAAGAGACTAGGTTGTTGGAAGCAATGAAAGGGACATTTTGTTGGTGTTGAAGGAGCCTCAAGGGGAATTTTCATCATTTAGAATCCCTTAGCAATTACAGGAGAGGTTGCAGAGGAGAACAAGAATTGGATAATGATGAGATGTAGATTACTACAAAGAAATGAGCAATTTTTCATCATAAATTTGTATGGGTCGTTATCTAGATTGACAAGAGGAACTTGTGGTAGCATATTTCCAATGGAATTTCCATTTTCAGAAGGGAAAGAGGTATCATAGCATGAGACTTCAATGCTACTTTGAATAATGAAGAAAAGAGAGGAGTTATAGGTCGGATCACTAATGTTCAACAAGACTTCCAAGAGTTTCTCGACAACAACCATCTTATGGACTTGCAAGCCAAAAATGGGGTGTTCACATGGTCAAACAAAAGAAAAGGGTTCACCTGCATAGTAGAGAGGTTGGATCATTTCCTACTTTTTGGGGAATGGGAGGGGAAAAATGATTTACGTGAGGTGTTGATACTGCCTTACACGGGGTTGGATCACTTTTCGGTGCAGCTATCCCTTCAACCTGATGAACCTCTAAAAGGGAACCCGTTTGAGTTCAAAAACATGTGGCTAAGAGATGACAAGTTACCTGACTTGATATCAACATGGTGGGATGATATCAAACTAGGAAATCACTCCTCTCTATATAAGATTAGTAAGAAATTGAAATATGTAAAAAAAAACTGGAGGATTGGAATAAATTGCATTTCAAGAACTTATTCCAAGAAAAATAAAGGATGGAGTAGGAACCAACAGCACTAAATGAGCACATTATCAAGAATGGGATAGGGACTGAAGATTTTGGAGATGAAAAAATTCTAAAAGGGGAGCTAGTTGAAGTCCCGAAAAGAGAAGAATGCTTCCAGAGGAAAAAATCTAGAGAAATGTGGCTCAAGGAAGGTGAAAAGAACACAAAGTAATTCCATAGAACAGTTGTGGCAAATAGAAGCAAGAATAGAATCACAAAGGGAGGATGGGGCCATGATGTAGTCTCTAGAAGAGGTAAATGATGAAGCAGTATTATTTTTCAAATCCTAAATAGAGAGGCACCATAGCATAGAAATGTGAGGGACAAGCTTCTTAGCTCCATCCCCAACATAATCAGTGTGGAGCATAATGAGGCCCTTTTTCAAAAAATTAGCAAGGAAGAAGTGAGGGTAGCTACATTTCAACTCAACCTAGACAAGGCTTTGGGCCCGGAAGGATTCTCAGTCGATTTCTTCCAAAAATTTTGGGATATTGTTGGAGATGACTTAACTTTGGTAGTTGAGGAGTCGAGAAGGAAGATGACAATGTTGGGTTCACTCAATCACACCTTCTTGGCCTTGATCCCCAAGAAGAAGGATCCAAAAGCTGTGAGTGATTTTAGGTCAATTGCACTATGTAATATAGTCTACAAGGTTGCCACCAAGATCATCACCAACAGACTCAAGGATGTACTAAAAGGAGTCATCTGAGAGGAACAGAGTGGGTTTTCCCCTGGGAGGTCAATAGTTGAAGGCATCATCATAGCACATGAGACCTTACACTCGGTTAGAAAGGCAAGGGAATATTGCATGATTCTCAAATTGGATATACTAAAAGCTTATGATTTGGTGGATAGACATATTCTGGTGGAAGTTCTAAGGAAATTTGGATTTAAACAGGATTGGATCAACTAGGTCATAATTTGAATCTCTATGGCCAAATTCTCAATCTTGGTAAATGGTGCGGCTCATGTGTTATTTGCCTCTTCTAGGGGTCTAGGATAGGGAGGCCCATTATCCCCATTTATTTTCATCATCATGGCGGGAGCATTAGGAAAAGGTATTAATTCATTGAGGATTGTAGGTAAATGGTTTGGGGTCTTGGTGGCCAATGGATTGGACACAATTACACATCAACAATTTGTCAATGACGCCATTCTCTTTGGCACTTCCAGTAGAAAGGAAGCTAGAACCATCAAAAATTACCTTGATGAATATTGCTTAGCATCTAGGAAAAGTATCAATTGGAGGAAGTTGAAGGTTTTCTTCCTTAATACTCAACCAAGCCTTCAGAGAGATTTGGAAATGATTTTGGGTTTGAGGGTGGCAAAAAAATTTGGTTGGTTCTTGTGGATGTCATTATTTGTGGGGATCAACAAAAAAGGTTATTGAGAAAACCTATTCAATAGTTGTAAGAATAAATTAGGAACCTAGAAGGGGAAATGATTATCCTCTACTAGTAGGCTCTTCATGGTCAAGGAAGTTTTATTAGCCATCCCGGTACACTCAATGGCCTATTTGAAAATCCCTAAAGTGGTTGAGGATAATCTCAATCAGAGTTTCAAAATGTTCTTTTGGAGTGGATCCCGGGAATAACATAAATTTCCACTAGTGGCTTGGGATTAAGTTTGTTCCCCCAAGGAGGCGGGTGGAGCAGGCATCAAGAAACTAACAATAATGAACCTTTCCATGGGAGCTAAGATTGTTTGGGACATGTATGTAAAAGAAGAACATAAATGGGTAAAGATACTTAGAAGGAAGTACTTGGATTTGGATAGTCCAATGTGCATCCTGACTACTGTGGATCCCCCAAGGGATCAACAATATGGAACTATTTTGGAGTGCAAAGATATCATTTCCAAACATGTAACATGGGAAATTAGAAATGGTCAAAACACTTCTTCCTAGAATGACACTTGGGGTGGATTAGCACCAATTGTTGGCCACCCTAATTTGGAAGACATCAAAGCAGAGACAATCAAAGTGTGGGGCAACAAGGTTTGTAACTATGGAGAAATAACTTGGCGAGATGGCATGAGGTAGTGGGAGTGGCACACTCTTTAGGACATTAATTCCCCTAAGCACAAAAAGTGGCCACTAGTAGAAATACTGAAAAGAAAAACCTTTGCATCTTTCGATCAGGAGGATATCATCATATGGTGTGGCTCTAGTACTAGGTCATACAAAGTCAAGTTTGGGTACAAAGTAAAGGAAATTGTGATTGCCAGGTATAATTGGCCATGCAAGCTCATTTCGGGGAGAATTTTCCTTCCAAAGGCTAGTATTTTCTCCTGGTTGGTAGTTCAGAAGAGGATTCTTATTGAGGACAGACTTGCAACCTTTGGAATTCAAGGGCAGGGGTGGTGAGTGCTATGTAAGACCAACAACGAAACTACTAACCATATTTTGCTAACTTTCCCTTATGTAGACAAGTGTTGTAAATTATTCATGAACAAACTAAACTTCCAGTGCCTTGTCCCTTCAGACTTAGTGGCCTAGTTCAACATGTGGCCACTCTCCTTTAGAAAATTAGTTTTTGACATTATTTGGGTGGTCACTCCCTCCACCATCATATGGGATATTTGGAAGGAGCAAAACAGGCAGATCTTTCAAGACAAGAGTAGGGGTGTGAGATAATTTGTGTTAAAATTGAAGGAGTGAGCATAGAACTAGCCAATGAGGCAGCTTGGTCTAAGTCAACCAAGCAAAGGGTCTTCTCGAATTGGGATGACAAGATAATAAATAAATTCATAGGATTGAAACCCCCCTTTTGTATGGGATGGGTACGAATGACCTTGCACAAAAAAGGAGGAAGGATGCGAAATGGGTGGCCCCAAAGGATGAGTAGGTTAAAATCAATTTTGACGGGGCTTCGAAGGGTAATCCTCGGTCAAGTGGGGCAAGGTGTGTAGCGAGGGATAGCCAAGACAAAACAATTGTTGAAAAATCCATCTACCTCAAGACTTGCACTAATAATGAGGAAAAATTCAGAGCTCCTTTAATTGGCCTTCAACTAGGGTTGGATATTGGGCCTAATTGCATCCATTTGGAAGGGGACTCCCTCAGTATGGTCAATTCTATCTGTCTCAATAGTGCATCGAATTGGAAACTGAACCATTGGCTTCAACCCATCATATAGTTATTGAACAAATTTGAATCATATAGGGTCAACCACATATACAGAAAAGGTAATGACATGGTAGATAGGTTGGGTAAGGCGACAACAGAAAGGGCAAAAAATAAAGGTGGATGCCAAGGTGGACAAGGCAGGATGCTAGACAAGACAAGGGTCATCAATGTTGTGCAAGCCTCAAGTATGCTGAGACATGCGGGGAGTGATCCGAAAATTTTTGCAAGCTTTAAATTGGTGGTTTGGCCAGGCCTCTAAATCTCAGCTACGTATTCTAGGAGTGCATGAGCTAGTGGACGATCTGGAAAGTAAGGCAATGATATTTGGACAATGGTGACACGTTGTTCTTTCCATGTAGCTTTGGAGTGGGGGCTATCATACCCAATGATCCTCATTGTTTGCATGTACTCACACACTTGAAAAGTGTGTATCTAAATTTGTTAAATGCAATCTCACTTTCTAAATACAGTGGGCATAATAGGCGATTTGGTAAAGGGAATAAAGGGAGGTTTTGGCTTGTTTGCATGTGGTGGCATACATTAGTGGGATAGAAATACCAGATAGTAATTACTTCAAGTTGTTCATAAATCTAAAAAAATGCAAAGGACGTCCAATCAAGCAGGGGAAAATAAGTGACCATAATGGCAATGTATGACTGGCCTCTTCAAACAGGCGGGGCAGTGGGTAACTCTTCATTCTTTTATTTCCAATTGTGAAGTGTATCTAGGTGCTATGATGAAAATGCCTATTTTCCTTGGCTCCACGAAACAGTAGATGTCCTTTCATGGAGAGATTATAGATAAAAGGTTGAATTTCATCATACGTCAGGTCACCCATTGATTCTGACAATGGTGAGGGTGTTGGGGAAGGAATTTTTAATTGCCTTCCATCATTTTAGGGTCAACTTGGACATTGCTGCAATGTTTCTATCCATTCTTCTATATATGGGGGTGAGCAAGGAGAAGGAAAAATTATTGTTCCAAAAGGTATTCTAACATGCCTTTCTAGATGAAATCAATGAAGCCCTCAACAATGTGGATTCCAACCTCCTAATTCCACTACCCCAAAACTACTATATGTCTCTAGGTCACAGGGTCAAGGTGAAGAAATTTCTAGTCATCACCACATTGGAACCAAAAACCCTAGAAAGGCAATGGGGTGATATGGACTAAGGCATCACATTTCTAATGTGAGCAACAAGCATTGCTCGAGTTGCTAGTTCCAGTTGGATAAAGAATTTGATGGATGAGGAGGGGATGGAGCTGGTAGAAGATACAAAGGATGACATTGATTGGGAGCTTGGTGAGGGTGAGGAATGGGTCAAAGAAGACTATAGAGACATAGAAGCAAAGAAAAACATCCCATCTCATCATGTCTATTGTAGGGAGTGCCTAATGGTTGCAAGTGTGCTTGTGATGAGGAGGATGCATGAGGAAGTAGATGATTCACCCTAGGTTGCTACACTGAAGATGTGGGATGCTGGTGATGATGAAGGCTAGTCCTAGAAGGTGATAGATATGTTGGGTTTGTGAAAAAAAATGTTTTTTTGTGTATTTATATCAAAATTAGTCTTAATGTATGTATGCCCCAATTTTGTAGCTATGGGAGTTGTTGATGGTTGTTTTAGCACTTTCTGAACACAGGTAATGCATAGGCGCACTACCTCTCTTGAAAGGTAGAAATTCACAAGAAAGTTACTAATTACTACCCCAAGGTCTCTCAGGTGTCAGGTCATGACGTGCATGGGATTTCTAAGTTAATGTTTGATGTGATTTTTTTGGTAATCACAGGGAAGACTTACGTAGTTTGGGCTAGATGTGAGATGAATCTTGAAATGGAGTTCCTAAGATGCGACGTTAGAGTGTAGTTTGTTGCAAGTTCGAACAACAATCATAAACTCTTGTTTTATCTTAAGATTTGTCTTTACAATGTGCAATGAACCTTAGCATAGGTTACTTATTAAAAAAAAAAAGAGTAGGGAAGAGAAGAGGTTCCTAGATCTGAAACTAGCTATGAATAGTGGTCATGGAGAGTTCTACTATGGACAACTTCCTCAGAACAAAATCTCACTTAACCAGATTAACTCACAATATCATGAAACTTGTGCAAGATTCTAAGGACTGCAAATATTCAATCATTCGTTCACCATAAACATGCATGAATAAAAGATAGAAGTTTAGGAGTAGCTTTAGATTATTCCTAGACTAACTTTACATGGCTATTCACCATCAACAAACAGCAAAATGTATGGACAAGAAAGGCATCAACACAATAGAAATCTTCACAATCATTGAACAAAATTAACTAATCTACCAAAGCTAACTAGAACCACAAAGAAAAGAAAAGCAAATCTATCTAGATCAGCTAACTATGGGAGATGAACCATGTAACATGCAAAGAAACTTAAGAATCCACCAAAGCCAATGAATTTCTATTAAAAAATTTGCAGCATGTCTTTACAACAACTCAACTCCCTCTTGAAAATGAGAGGAGACCCCTTATTTATAGTGTTCAAAAAGAAAAATGAATGGCCAATATTGATTTGCATTATGTGGCCAAGATTCACTACAAACTAGGGTTTCACCTACCCCCAAATATATTACAATTTAAAATACATTCCTTGTATTTTCCCTTTTTTTCCTTCTTGTGGCAGCATTGTAGCATTTTGTCTTGTAGTTGATTTCCTTTGTTGCAGCTATTCTATGAGGAGCTTGTCATCAATGATCGGGCTTCCTTCTCACTTCTTCAAAGTGGCATATTCCATGAACTTGTTGATTAATGCCTGAAGTTTCTTGATCTCTATTATATTGCATTGTAACACCTGGTAGTTCCATTGTTTAGATCGGCCCATAAGTGTATCCCAATCTTCATCACACTTCATTGTATTGTCCCTAACTTGTTCAGATTGGGTGAAAGCCTGAGCAAAAAAAATCATGAAATCTGTGGTGAGTTCGCCCGACATTCCATCTTCCATCTTCTTACGAAAATAAGTTCACCTTTTCTAGATCAATCTCAACAGTGGGCACATCATAGCTTGTCATCAATTTCAGATACTCAATACAGTTTTCCCTAATGTCCTTGGCCTAATCAATGCCTAGCTCCACTTTGCAGAGGACTTGCTCTAGTATCTCTTTCCTATGTTTGAAGTCCAACTTCCACATTTCCACTAGCCAGTGATCATCCTCTACCAACGCAAGGTCTTCTTCCCATATTTTGTAAGGCAGCTTGAGGATGGCCTCAATTTTAGGGTAGGTGGATTCATATATCCCTTGGAAGTTGGTGCAGAATTTCCTCATGCCCTCAAGGGATTTTTGGACTTCCAAGAATTTATTTGTTGTCCTAACAGCATGACTGATGCCCATGTTTCCAGCATACATGACCTGTTGGAACCAATCTTTCGTAGTCTTACTCTAGTTCTTCCTTTTCTCAAGCTTGTCGATGTGGTCTTGGGATAACAACTGTGGTGCTGTCGAGGATGTGGTGGGAAGCTCTTCTATTGATGACCATTGTTGAATATAGGTTGTCAAATTAGCCAGTTGTGCCTTTAGCTCCTCCTTGGAGAGCTTGTCTTTCTACATCAGATGTACAACTGCGGCAATAGACTCATGAAGGTGATCTATTTTCTGCTCTCTGGTGGTTGTCCCCAAGTCAATGGTGGAGACATTGTAACTTATTCCTTCTTCTCCCACCATCAATGTGGCTACCTGCATGGTCCTAGATCCAGAAGCATCCATTTTCAGCTTGGATCTAACTTTGGGCTTCTTCTCTTTCTTGGTGTTGATTTGAGCTCGAGCCAAGATGGCCTCTAACCTTGCTCTTGGATCTCTTGGAGAAGGAGCTTTCTTCTCTAGTTTCCTTTCCAACCACTCAGGCATCTGAGGCTCTTCCTTGGGTGATTCACGATCACCTTCTTCTTCATTCCTCCTATCTTCAATCTCTTTGTCATCAGGAGCTTCTTGCTTTGTCCTCGTGCCTTCTTCCTCTTCATCAAAGTCCCAGATGAACACTGTGCATTTGATGCGGGACTTGGTGGGCATGTGTTCTTTGGGGTTGTCCTCCCCTTTAGTATCCTTTTCTTCTTCTTCTTCTTTATGCCCATGTTCCTTAGGTTGCTCTGTTTCTGGAATCTTGTTAGCTTGAGACACTTCTTGGGGATAATCTTCTTCCTTACTTTCCTCTTCCTCGCATTGAGGTGGCACATCTTCTTATTCTTTATTTTCTTGTTCTTCCTCCCTTCTGAGAGAGGAAACTCTTCATCATGTTTAGGGGCTTTCTTCTTTCTCCCCAGTTGGAAGTTTAGTGTCTTCTTCCATTTTATCACTAGACTCTCTTTCTTCTTCGGGAGGTGGTCTTTCCACTTCCTCTCCAACTTCCTTTAATTGTCGAGCTAGCTCTTCTTCTAGGTCCTCTTTGAAGGCTTCTACAATATATTTGGTGTCAGAATGTTCTTCTTCATCACCCTCTGATGACTCTGCTTCCTCTCCTTCACAGACTACCTTATCAATTTGTAAATGTTGGTGCTCTGGGTGTTCATGGTAGTTGTCTGCTTCTTCCTCCAATGCCTTTGTGGCTTCCTTCTCTCATTGTTCCAACTCCTCAAATATTTCCATTGTGGCTTTCATTTCGAGTGGTTCAGTTAGAGGAGTGGAGATGGGGATACTAGCAAGGATCTATGCCAAGGCAGCCTAAATAGCTGGGTTCATCAATACTTCAAAAAGCTCCGTAGGAACCTTCTGCATATGCCAAAAGAATTCCTCTAGAAGTGAGAGTGTAGGTATGGGTATTGTTGCTATCACTAATGAGAGAGATGTGGTCAGAGACATGGAAGCAGAAGAGAGTGGAGAGGTGGTGGCAGAAGAAGAGTCAATCATTACAACCTGCCTAGTAGGTGGAGAAGAAGCAAGGTGGACCAAGATTTCCACCGTAGGTGGGGAAGTAGCAACCAACGCTTGGGAAGCAGGCGGAGGAGCAGCAACAGTGGAGCCGGCAGGTGGAGATTTTGGTTGCTCAGCCTCCATTTCCTTTCCCTCATGGAGTGGATCTTCTTGAATAATAGGCATCTTTGTGCCACTGCCTGATCTCTTATGTTTCTTGGAAGGTTCATCTTCTGAATCCTTTCTAGCATATACCTTGGGATTAAGCTGTTGTTCATCGGCCTCTTTTCTTTTCCTTTATCTAGTAACTAGAGGGTATTTTGAAATATCTCCTAATGGGGTAGCAATTGTCCCACTGTCTATTCCACTTAGCTCATTTTCGAGCCCCTCATAGGTCAAAGTGATCCCTTGCTACTTCAATCAGGCAACTCGATCATCAATCCATTCTTTTGTTCAAGCCTTGATGGGATTGGTTAAAATATCAAGGTCATCAACCTCTTGCTTGTACCAACCAATCAGTGGTAGTGGTAGATTAGCAACTGCATTATATCGGGGATCCATGACCATGCTTTCACCTTCTTCCACTTGGTCAAGTACTGGGAATAGATAGACCCTCTTTATGAAATATGTGGTCATCAGCATATAGTGCCTCATCCGCACTTCATTATCATCTTTGTAGTTAGCCCAAAAATCCTCAACGCTATGTAGATGGGCATATTCAGGTCCAAGTGTCTTCTTGATATGGCCATAGCGATCCATCCACGGTCGGGCAGTGTGGAGTCTCAAATGGTATTTGGCCAATTCCTTCTCTGAATTGTCAGCACACTAAGAGGTATGGAGTTCGTATAACCCTTGGCCGAAGGAGAGGGGATAAGGAATTCCTACCTTATGCTTGCTTCTCAAAAGGGTGTGCACCTGTCATAGCTGTCGAGAGAGCTCCAATAGTATTATCTGGTCATTAGGATACCAGGGCAGTTTGTTTGTTCTTTTTGAGAATCCTTCTACATGAATATATGTGAACTTCGAATACTGGATGAATAGAAAGGAAAACTTTTTCAGAAATGCATTGGCATTGTGGTAGAATCACCTCTTGAAGTCACCCCTAAGAAATCTGATGATTTGACTTATGAAAGCATCATTGACCCTGCAGTAATCCTTCTTGAAGTTCCTAAATTGTAATTGAGGGTATTTATTATAAACTTTTAGCTCCCTACCAAGTTCCTCATCTGGAGCTCTGAATAAGCCTCTGTATTGCCTTTGTTCGGCCAACGAGTAGACCAAATAGGATGTCATGTAGAATTTGGAGGTCTTCTTAACAACCATAAACTACTCATGGAAGCAATCACTAATTATCCCTGCCCAATAGAACATGACCTCGCCTTAGAGGATCTCTTATATGAAGTAAACCATCCATTCTTGGAAATAGGTAGCAGTTGGAAGGCCCATTACTCTGCTTAACAATGTTACCAAATCATGGTAATCTTCATAAAAATCACTTTAGAACAGTTCTTGGAGAACCTTGGCAGCATTTCCCTTCTTCTCCTTGAGCCAAAACTAATTTATGAGCTTCTTACATTTAAGTGGGTCCTCCTCCCACATTGCCTTGCCATCATCCCTGGTTGGTATTTCCATTTCCCCGAAGGTAGGGATATGAAAAGTCTTTGTTATTGCCTTGGAAGACATGTCAGGTAAAATATTTCCATCCCTGTCCACTATGGTTCGGGTTTCCGGCTGGTATGCCTCCCTACAAGCCATTACTAGTTCAGGGGTGACAAGAGCGGGAGGGAAGCATGCAACCTTAGCTAGCCCACTACTTTTGATTAGTCTTGCATTCTCTGTTGTAGGGTTGACCATGACCCTTTGCTTGAATTCATCAATGTCAATATGTCCAATGTTTGTGTCTATAACCTCCTTCCAGGCTAAGGTAACTTTAGATTTCAATGGTTCCCCTTGGAACTGATATTTCATCTGATCCTTATCTTCTTTCCTGCGGGGTTCCTTTCCTGTTTTCTTTCCTTTTTCTTTCTTCACGGGGGCTCCCAAAGGTCCTGCACCTGATTCCATATATCCTACAGGCAAAAGAGAGGTGAGCATATTCAAGCAAGAGACCATTGAAACGTTAGTAAAATCCCTGCAAACAGAGTTAGATTGGGTAATTCAACATTTGAGAAATCTCACATATAATCCAAATTGTCATTAGGAGTTCACAAGAGGGAGTTTGGATGATTTGAGCCCCAGGGGTCGGACTTCCTTGGCTGGATGGTTATTTTGGAAGGGCACATAGGGTAGGGCGGCCCACAATGTTCCAACCACCCTAGGACTTGGTCAAATTGTGAGGTTCACTAAGGAGAATAGACCATTTTGGCATGTGGGTCAAAGTTTTTTTGGCAATTGGAAGGCATTTGGGTCACTCTTTGGGCGATCGGAATCGAGAAGGAGCTCTGCAGTTTGAGGTTTTCTATTTGAAACAGCTCTAGTGAGACAACATTTCGAGGGCAAAGTTTCGATGGGCGGGGCCCGCGGGTCTAGAAGACAGTGGTATAACTCATTGGTCTCTTTGGAATTTGGATCGGAGGAGGTGGGAGCCCACGAGGAGACTGTCATTTGAAATGGTGGAATACACGTGGAAGTCGAACAAGGGCAACCCGAAGGATCGGGCCCGACCAAGGACTTGGCCTCCATGTTTCCTTTTTTTTCGCTTAGGGAATCTCATAGGCAAACATAGGATCGAGCCTCAGGCAGAGAAAGGACAGGAGCAGTTCTCCCTTCGAAACGGTTGGGACAGGGCAGAGTACCGATGACAAAGGTCTGACGCAAGGGTTTGAGGAAGGTTAAGTGCTCGGTAGTTCTCTTTGCATTTTATATATCTGTTGGATGTGCGGAACCCGAAGGGTAGGAGGTTAATTCTTGGAATTCATAAGAAGCAACGATGCTACCACGGCAGTCCACAGGTAGAGGTTAGCGAACCAGGACCCGCAAGGCACTTGGTATATGGTCGCTTGTTTTTTGGGGTTTTCAATGTTGCTCGGCAAGTGAGGGTGTGGGGCCCGAAGCATTAGAAGGTCAAGACCAAGCCACCATTTGGAATTAGCAGACTATGAGTGGTGCTTCGAGGATGGAGTCCCACGAGTGCAGACCCAGGAAACTTGGATTGACAAAGTTTAGTTCATGTTTTTTTCAAAGCTTTGACTGTGAGAGGGTAGAATCTTCCTGCAATGGCGAACCCGAGGGGTAGGTTCACCGCGTGAAAGTTTATTTCATTTTTGCATGCAAGAAACAACACTGTGAGTCGGTGGATTCACAAGTTATGAACTCCCTGGCCAAACAATGGCACTGAGGGGTGTAAGGAAAGCAGAGGTGTGGAAAACACTTTCCTAATGTCAAATCCACAAGGAAGAATGCAATGCAGGACTTTAATTTCCAAATTACAGTCCAATTAAGACACACATGAAGGAATAACATAAATAGAGCAAATACACAAAGACAACTAAAACAACAAATTTTATGTGGGAAACCCTTTCAAAAAAAAAACTCACCACAACAAGCTATATCTCTTTGTATTATAGTAGCAAAATTACATACAATCAGAAAGACAACTTTCTAGTGTTAGTCACAGTAGCTTATTCTCACTGTTCAACTAGTTACAGAAATGTTCTCACTTCACTGTCGATGGAACTCACTCTATTCATCTCATGCAAATCAAAAATGATTTGCCTTTATTTAACACATTCTAATTTTTCCTACTGTACATCCTTATTTTCCATTGCCAACCATAGACAATTTCCATTCGAGCCTTGATTTTTCCCTACATGTTTTTCCAGTGCTGCAACAGTTACAAAAAACCAACTGTCAAAAAATTTGAAAACCACTTCCTCTGATTGGTCCAGCAGGATGCCACATAGGATGATCGCAAGGTCAACGACATTCACACTTTGTTGGCATAT
The DNA here is from genome assembly GCA_007258455.2 of Sequoia sempervirens. Lineage (NCBI taxonomy): Eukaryota > Viridiplantae > Streptophyta > Pinopsida > Cupressales > Cupressaceae > Sequoia > Sequoia sempervirens. Next base: position 3,214 of record VDFB02015596.1, on the reverse strand, counting down.
CAGTGAGACACTCACAGTGTCTCCCCGATGCCACAAAGTTTTCATATTGATATCGCTATAGCTTCCACGAATCAGCAAGATGCTATAACGAATGTATAAGTCACAACGAAACCATCGATGTCCATTTCGATCCTATCGGCAAAGGTTTCCCTTATAGGCGAGACTCATATCGAATGTATAAGTCATAGTGATCAGACATTCCATCGGCAAGACACTTCATCTTCGCCAAGACCTTCTGCCGACAACCTCGTGCTACTCCAAAGCCTTTCACCTATCGACAAGACCCCCATGGTTTTGGTGAGATGTCATACCGAAATAGAACTTCCACCGAAAGTCACACTATTGCCAAGACTTGTTCCTATCGCTGTGACCTTTCTCTGAGTTCCCTAAGTCTTACCGAAGACTTACTATCGGCAAGACTCATGACTTTCACTATGATGTTTCATCGAGCTCCATCATGTCTTATCGAGTCGGCAAGACTTAAGCCCTTCGCCAAGACGTTTCTCCAAGCACCCAAAGTTAACCCGAAGACTTATGTTGGTGTGACTTATGACTTTCGCTAAGACTTCCCAGCGAAGTCTTTTGTCACCGCAAAGTCACCATGAGGATACTATCTGTCGGCAAGACTTAGCTTCATTGCTGAGACATCTCCCCATGACTCGTGAGTTACTTCGACATTCCCCTTGAACCTGAGAGCACCCTTTGTCGGGGAGACATTACATACTCACTGGGACATCTCACCAAGCCTTAGCGTTAGCCCGACGTCAGCGAGACTTACACCATTCACTGGGACTTCTCCCCGACACCTGTGAGCTAGCTCGATAAGATCAAATTGTCACCTAGTGTTCTCCATTCGACAAAAGGTCTTGTTGAACACAGAGAGTCATAGCGATAGTCTTTTTGAAAAGACATGAACCCTATCTTGGCGACATGAACCTATCAGCTTGATTTAGAACAGTTTTGTCACCCAGACATGAATAGTGTCACAGCAACTTTTCCCTTCAGGAGTTCCATGTCAATAAGGATTGAGGCACATATTCCAACAAGCTCCCACTTGACGAAGATCTTAGTGGCACCTCGAGCATAACAAAACTATTGAAATTCATGGGCCAAGAGGCCCATCAAGTAACACCACGAACTTGTACGTGCTCCGCAGGCCGTCAATGCAAATGCAACATTCTCCGAGTATCCACTTTCTCAAGAGACCTTCCCATCCTCACCACCATATCTAGGTACAAAATGATATTGTACATCTATATGTTTAGTCCTAGCATGGAAAGTAGGATTGTTTGCCAAACATATAGCACTTTGGCTGTCACAGTAGATAGTAATCTTTTCTACATCAAAGCCAATGTTAGAACAAAAATGTTTTAACTTGATTGCTTCTTCACAGACGTATTGGTAATGTGTGATACGCGCCTACGTAGTAGACAAAGTGACTATAGCCTGTCACTCGCTCATCCAACTCACTGCACCGCCATTCATCATGAAAATGTATCCACTAGTGGATCTACTGCTGTTAATGTCCCTTGCCCAATCAGAATCCACATAACCTTGAATGCTAAGAGTCTTATGTGATTCAACCAAGTTACCATGGTAACACAAAGCATAGTTTGAAGTGCCCTTCAGATGTCTAAACACTCTCTTCACACATCCCAATGTGTTCTTTCTGGATTAGCCATAAAACAACTAAGAACTCCCACTGCTTGGGCAATGTTTGGCCTTGTACAAACCATAACTTATACATAGGGCTTTATGGCTTGCACTTGCATAAGGCACACTGGTCATGTCCTCCATCTCATAAGAAGATTTTGGACAATCCTCAGCAGATAGCTTCGTTCCCTGTGTAACTGGAACAACTAGTTGCTTGCATTCAGTCATACAAAATCTCTCTAGAACAGTCAAGACATATTTACTCTGATTGAGCCAAAGCTTTCTGTTTTTTCTATCCCTGGTTATTTCTATTCCCAGAATGTACCTTGTTGCACCAAGATCTTTCATCTCAAACTTTCTGGGACAAACTAAGACTTAAGATTAGAAATCGTTAGCTTACTATTGCCTATGAACAACATATCATCAACATAGAGAGCAATAATAAGTATTTGATCACTTTCAGCTTTGTAATACACACAGTGATCACATTTTGATCTTACAAATCCCAATGACAAAACAAACGTGTCAAACTTTTGGTACCACATTCTAGGAGACTGTTTTAAACCATACAGAGATTTCTTCAACTTGCAAACCAGTCTTTCCTTACCTTTTACCACAAAGTGCTCTGGCTGGGACATATAAATTTCTTCTTCAAGATCACCATGAAGAAACATTGTTTTCACATCCATCTGTTCAATCTCTAAATCATATGCTGATGCAAGTGACAAAAGAAATATAATAGATGTCAACTTAGCTACAGGAGAAAAGATTTCTCCATAGTCAATTCCCTCTACCTGGGAATAACCTTTTGCAACCAGCCTCGCTTTATATTTTTCTACACTGCCATCTAGACCTATTTTCTTTTTGAATATCCTTTTGCAGCCTACAGGTTTTCTGTCTTTAGGCAATGGAACCAAACTCTAGGTGTCATTCTTTTCTAATGATGCCATTTCTTCATTCATGGCTTCCAACCAAGAGTTTGAATCAGACATTTTAAATGCCTCTTTCACAGTTCTAGGTTCATCAGTGCTAGAAATTAAAGCATAGGCACATGTAGACTCAATTAAAGAAAACCCATACCTTTTAGGTTGCTTTCTTTCATGAGTTGACCTCCTCATAGGCTGAGGCTAAGGTGGTTCTTCATCATCATCAGAACTTTCAGAACTACTTGAGCTCTCCTCAGTATCTGGTACATTTTGATTTTTCAATTCCTCTTTATATGGTGTCTAAGGAATTGCTACTACATCCTTTTCATTTTCTGATTTTTGCTTTGTGCCAGATCCAATGTAGAAGGGTTTCAGCTCACGAAAGATAATGCTTCTGCTATGCAAAACCTTCTCAGTCTCAGGGTTCCAAAGCTTGTATCCTTTTATGCCAACACTATAGCCTATAAATATACACTTTACAGCTTTGTTTTCCAACTTGGATCTTTTTTCAAATGGCACATATGCATATGCCTCACAGTCAAAGACACGAATATGTCTCCAAGAGGGCTTCTTACCAGACCATGCTTCCAAAGGCATCTTCTCCACAAGAGCAGAGTTAGGAGAATGATTTACCA